>APFE030152511.1:23322-51467 GCA_000404065.3 Pinus taeda
CTCAGCACACTTATGACCTTTAGTGTATTTGCTATCACAACTATAACAAAGCCCTTTTTCTCTTTTTTCTTCCAATTTGTTGTGGTGTCAACCTTATAGGTTATGGAAGACTAGCAACAACACCACTTCCATCTTTATAGATGTGAGTGGTATGCTTCCTGGTTGCCATAATTTTGCTTTCCATTTTTCTTTAACTTGAATGCCTTCTCTAATGAACCAAGTTCCCAAAGGTGAACATCATGTTGGATATTATCCTTTAAAGACCCTATGAACACATTAATCCTATGCTCCTCTAGAATATCTTTTACCCTAATGTTCAATTTTTGGAACTCCTCAATGTGCTCCATTATTGAACCCTTTTGTTTGAGACTTATCAATTGGCTAAAAAAATTGTTGCTTTTTGTATCCTCATAATGTGCTATCAATTCTTTCATAAGAATTGCCCAAGTGATAAATTGTTTACGAGAGCAAAGCTATTGATACCATACAAACTGATTTGGTTCCAAATATAAAGTTGCCATACGTACCTTTTGTGTGTTTTGCACATTATTGAGATCGAAAAAATGCTCCATCTGTAATATCCATGTTGCGGGATCCTTGCCATCAAACTTCCTCATATCAGTTTTTGGAATATGGTGGGTCTTCGATCCAACATTAGAGTCTATGGAATCATGATTAACATTTCTTTTGTTCTCATCATGAGTTTCCTTTACTACACTTTCACCCTTATTGACCCTTTCTTGTAGCAACTTATTCATATTTATCTTCAATTCTTCCATGTCTGTCTTCAAATATATCTTCAAATCATCCATCTTAGCTTCCACGTCATCCATCTTAGCTTCCACGTCATTCATCTTAGCTTCCACGTCATTCATCTTAGCTTCTACACCTTTCTTTAAACAATCCATCTTAGATTTTGTTCCTTTTTGTGCAAGTGACACTTGTTGCACTTGGTCTCATAATTTTGATATATCAGTTTGCATTTCTTCCTCTTCTTCATGAGTCATGCTAGAGCTTTCAGGTTGCCTACTAGGTGTTTCCATTTTCTTTCTTCGGGGCATCTATTACTGATAATAATGCTTCACTATGCCTTTTGAATTCCTTCAAAATAAATTTTCAAACCAAGCTTAAGCAAACATTTAAAAAAATATACACACCTTTTTTCACTTTGTAGGAGCTCGATATTGCCTCTAATATATCTCAGTGATTTAGGATCATCCAGTTCTGAAATTGCAACCTGCGGTAGCCCTCTGTGTCCTCTTTCCAATGCCACTAGTCTAACCCCAATTGGATTCTCCAATGAAGAGTTATGCCAAATCTCCCACAGTGACCTAATTATAGACTAATTCCGTAGAGCGAACTTGTACGATGTGCCAAGTGTTCTTGTTTTGACCCTTGGCCGTGAAAAATATATACAAGAAACTACAGTCTGTGCTCTTTCTGTACCTTGTGATGAAATTTAAATCTCATGCTCAGAGAGAAAGTTATGGCGATTTTCCCTAGGTCACATGTTTTGAATGTAATTTAGGATTCTGCAAAAGGACCAACTTCCTCAGTTCATATCTCCGACAATAGAATGTGAACAGCTCTGAAATTCGGTCTTGAGATTTAGTGCGATGTCTTCTCAAATGGGTTTTTGTTTATCTTCTAAAACACCGCAGAAAAAACGTTATAGCGTAAATTCCACGATGACCTGTTTGGAGCAACAAAACCCTAGAATCTAAAGCTCTGATACCAAATGTTATGAAACCAGCTCAAGAAAATATAGAAAATATAGATCACCGCCTTAGAATATAGCCTATTTGAGGGGGAAACCTCCTTTACATTACATAAATGAAAAATTCTTGGATGATTCAAATGATAAAACCTCCTTTCTATATATAGGAGTCTAAGGAGACACAATATAACCAAGCCGACCTAACAATAATAATATAAAGCCACAAAATTAACAATAGAGGGATTCTATGGGGCACACTAATAACAATATGGGGACAATAGGGGCACAACAATATTAATAAGGGGTAAAACTACAATAGTATTGGGGTAATCACTAGTATTATAGGGACCCAACAGTCTCCATTGTCCAACAAATATAAACACTTGTGTGCCAATAAATTATAATGCACTCTTAATATAGCGTAAATTATACTATTACACATAGTAAGCCTTTTTGAGGTGAAAGAAGTCTTGATTTTTGTGAGGTGAAGTTCAGGGTTCAAGACTAAACCCATGTTCCTTACGTGCAAGAATTATTATTCTGAGGCAATATTTGAAGCCTCGGAACCTTATCATTTGCATTGAGTTTTGTGAGCTTGATTTGTTCGATTAGTTGGAAAGTAACATTGGGAATCTTGAGAAAAATAGGCAAATGTTTTTATAAATGAGAATAAGATAATTGCATTAATATTTATTCTTGTTGCTATAGGTATATCTCAGATATTTTTAGAATATGCTCAATGTATCAAAAAAGGCTTAGATCACTAAATAGTTATATATCATAACAAAGTTTGTATGGGATAAATATGTATAATAATATTTGTATCTCCCATTCTTTGACAAAATTGAATGAGAAACCTACAACACTATGCGCTTATTGTAAATAATTTTCTATCTTTAATGAGTATGATACTTTAACTTACTGCACATTAGCCAAAAGTAAGGTTCATGCCAATAAGAAATCCATACTCTCTTCATGGAACCGAGAAACTTCTTTTTTTAAATTATAATTATATATATATATATATATTATATATAGAGAGAAGAGAGAGAGAGAGAGAGAGAGAGAGAGAGAGATATTACTCTAATCCAACATGTCCCAAATCATATCTGTTTCTTAAAATGTTATATATATACTACTCTAATCCAGCAGTTCCCAAAGTAGAGATTGTGGCATAATGAAAAATGCACTTATCACTAATTAACCATGGGGTTCAGAGTCCGAATTCCTTTCCATAATCACTCAAATTTTATCACATTCAAAATCGTGTATATGAGGAAATTTTCATTTCTTGTTACAAGTTGTCAAAAGAACAATTTTCTATGCTCGAATCTTCAAAAAAAATTATAGAGAATATCAGTAGCAACTTCCTTCTCTGTAGTACTCCTAGCAAGCTCACTCTTTCTAGACATGACCACCATCTAGAATAAGAATCCATGACCTATATTAATGAGTTCTTTTCTCTCTAGAGTTCACCATGTTCATACAATTCATGGGTTACATATAGAAGGAGGGTTGATTAGATTAGAATCCCATGCTTGTGAGGCTTCGTCAAATACTTTGACAAAGGAAGTTGTAGGAGCCCTGATGTGTTTTGCAAACACCATGCAAGTTGATCTATCGAACCCAAACAAAAGAATTTCATCCTAAAAATCTATAATTTTATCCTTATTATAGGGCTATTCAAGAACTGGGACCAAATTTCCTTGCATTAAATCTAGTTGACTTTGTTCTTCCTTTCTGTCTATTTATTTCATTTGTTAGGTCCTACCTATAGTGCATTAATGGCAGGTGAATAAAATAATCTGGGAAAATACATCAATTGTAAATGTTAAAACTGAAGGGTCATTTAAATACCAACACATATTGAGACAAGGAAAGGTCTCTCTCTCACTAACTTTGTGTAATTTAGGAGAAGAGAGGCCCAAAGAATTTATATATGGCATGTGAGGCAAGAAATTTTGTCACTAAGTTCATCAAAATCATCATCCATCACAACGTTGTTAGCGGTAAGCCTAAAATTCAATAGCTTTGCCTTTTGGTGATGACACCTTTTTCATTCACTTTTTCATGTAAATCTCCTCACACCCTTTTTGTTCATTTTTTGTATCTATGCATGTCTTTTGGTGTGCTAGACTATAAATGGTGAAATAAACATTTCTTCTTAGGATCCACATAATTATATTTGAGCACTAAGAACCATGTTGGTGATTCAATTTTTAGATCCTCATTGCAGAGAGTGTTAGATCAAGACTATTTTTTTCAAAGGGTTTATCTTAATTATATTTTTTCTTTTTGAAGGCACAACTACTTACTCCTCTCATGTGTTCAAACTAACATTCTAAGACAAAATCTGAACCTTATCATGTCCATTGAGTTTTTTCAACTTATTTTTCTCAATTAGTTGGAGTGAGAAAATTATACAAACATTTTTACTAATGAAAGTTAGATACTTGCAGTAATCTATATTCTTCTACTATAGGTATATCTCAAATCTTTTGATAATATGCTGAATTAAACAAAGTCCTTTGGTAGAAATCACATGAGAGAATTGTTGGGCGACTCATTTCAAGAAAACAAGTGTTTAATTCATTATGGATCACAAAAGCTTGAATACTGAAATATGCTTAATGTATAAATAAAAGCTAACTATCATTGAATAGTTATATATCATAACAACATTTGTATGAGATAAAAAATATGCATAACAATATTTGTATCACCGATTCTTTTACTAAAATGAATAGACACTCTACAACACTAGGTGCCTATTGTAGCTACTTTTCTATTCTAAATGAATATAAGATATGATTTTACTCTAGACTAACCAAAATCACCGTTCCCTCCTATTAGGAATCCATCAATGTCATGACTCCCCATTGAAACTGGAGCTAAGACCAATTCTGAAGAAGATCTTGTGGCATAATGTGAAATGCATTTATCACAGATTAACGAAGGGTGCATAATTAGAATACCTTGCCATAATCACTCAACATTTTATCACATTCACAATTCTATATAGGACTTTTTCATTTCTTATTGCAAGTTGTCAAAAGAACACCTTTTTATGCATAGAGCTTGAAAAAAAATTGTAGAGAATATCAATACCTACTTCATTCAATGCAGTACCCCTAGGGATCTCACTCTTTCTAAACACCACCATCTAGCATACTAATTCATGCACTATATCAATGAGTTCTTTTCTTTTTAGATTTTTCCATGTTTAGATAAACCATGGGTTACATATAGAAGGAAGGTTGATTAGATTATAAGCCCATGCTTTCCAAAAACCATTCAAGTTGAACTATCCAATACCAAGATAAGAAATTCATCCTAAATATCTATAGCTTCATCCTTCTTATAGGGATCTTTAAGAACTTGGACCAACGATTCTTTCTTGGACTATTTTGTGTCTTGCAATATTTTGCGTAAAAAAATTGTGTAATTATTGAAATCACTACTGCTTAGTACTATATCCATTGTTTCACTTTAAGAAGCATTTTTAAGTTGCTTAGTGGTTATGTTTCCTCTTTTTTGCTAAACATTTCAATGTGGAGATGCTTTTTATGGGGAATTGCATTAGACATTTAATAATGGTTATTCATTTTCTATAAACCAACTTCACTTTACTGAAAAGTGTGCAATCCATGTAAATCTATGTGATTTTTTCTACCATTCCTTCAGCAACACCCATACTGAAATTTTTATACTCCCTCTTTCATCAATTAATCCCCTTCCCCCTACCATAATTCCATCTACTTTAGTTTTATATTGATCCTACAATGAAATCTTGTACAAAAGAGAAAAATTCTTCAATAAATTGTAATATTTGTGTAAATTCTATGGTTGTGAAACTGACTTTGGAGCCTGCAAACAAATACATACATTCTTAACACCAATTTTTGAGCCAACAAAAATACATACATTCTTAACTTATTTGAATAAACTATGGAACATAATATTTTTCTCGTTTATTCTATAGTTACACAAAGATGCCCAAAAGAATGGCAGGTGAATAAAATAATGAGGGAAAATTGACTAGAAGCATTCAAATACATGAATAACATTACATGAATCACATAAGGTTAAAACCTAAAGGTCATTTAAAGGGCAACAATATTGAGACCAGGAAAGGTCTCTCCCTGGGTAAATTTTTTACAATTTGGGAGAAGAGAGGCTCCTAAAGGCAAGATATTTTCTCACCAAGTTCATCAATATGACTGTTTAACATAACCTGCTAACTTCAGGAGATAACTTACTTTCTTGCTTTCTGGATATTTATTTCATTCTTTAGGTCCTGAAATTTAATAGCCGAGAGTTCTGTTGGTGAGACCTTTTTAAATAATTTTTTCATGTAAATCTACTAACACCTTTTTAGTTCATTTTTCCTGTAAATCTACTAACACCGTTTTCATTCATTTTTTCTTCTATGCATGTCTTTTGGTTTGTCTTTTGTCTTGCTAGACTATAAAATGGCTAAAACAACATTGCTTCTCAAGATACACCTAATTTTATTTGTCACCACGAACCAAGAACAGTGGTGGTGATTCATTTTATAGATCATTACAAGTTGCAGAGAGTGTCAGTTGAAGACTAGCTTTTTAAAGAGGATTTATCTTAATTCTTTTTTTTTTTTGTTGGAATGGTAAACAATTTTGAGAAAACTTGTGATTTCTTACTTTAAAGTGGTAAATAAATTCAACACTACGAAAAAACAAAATAGGCACTCAAACTTTGCACATTAAACAACTTAAATTTATAATTCTTAAAAAATTCTCCCAAATTATGAGCAAAATTGTGAAAAGAATCTAGAAAAAACCATTTAATCTATTAATTAAATTATATATATAATATATTATATAAAACTTTTTCTCTCACTCTTAGTCTTATACGATTCCATATCATCATTCTAACTCTTTTGGAAGCATATAAATTTCTTAAAACTTTTGAAAGCATATACAACCCTCATAAAGAGGATCTAATTTAAACATTACCCAAAGCAACTTTTTAACATTGTTAACAAAATATATTGTTTCAATTACGCAATGCAACTTTTAACATTGTTAGAAAAATATATTTCAGCTTTAAATGAAAGCATTTAATTTTTTGAAACATATTAACACATATTTGAAATTTAAGCCAAGGCATTCATAATATTTTAATAACTCAAATTAAACAATTTTATATACAACTCCTAATTTCATTCGAAATTTTCTCATTTTAAATTTATAAAAATGAAAATACTTATAATTATGCACAATATCATTGAATATTTCTTTATAATAATTATAAATCACACATAGTATTATTTAATATTACTATAAATTGGCATCTAATAATAATTGTAATTATGTATAAAATTATTAAATATAATTGAAACCATATTACTTATTTATTTTCTTTAATATTTTTCTATTTTTCTTTTATATCACCATGAATTTCAAGTATTTTATGTTTCTTCAACCTGGTGCATTGGAATATCAGAAAAGCTCATAGGGTTTTAATAACTTTAACAAATTGGAGAACTACATGACAACATACAAAATTGTCCTTGAATATCTACATGCAATTTGTGTGGGAGACATTAGAGGTAAAGAACAAGTTCCATTGTGAGTTATGATCAAAAGGAAAAAAATTGTGAATTATCTGCTTAAAGTACTTAAATATTTATTAGGAACTTGAGAATGAGGATTTCCCTATCTACAAATAAGAAAACTAGTTATTAGACTAACCAAATGTCATTATTGTTTACATTAATCAAAATGAAACCAACATTTTATGTCAATCAATTCACTATGCTTAATTTAATAATATAATTTTATATTTTCTAATATTTAATTTAATAAATTTATTCTAAAAATATATAGACATAATTTTATCATCTATATTTGAAATAATAAATTATATTATATGAATATATTTATATGATTGAAAATATTATATAACAGTGTAATTTAATAGTATAATAATATAAGGTAAAAAATGCAATGTGCTGACTGCTACCCATATCATTGTATAATTTAGTACAAACGATCGAGAGAGGATCATCATTTAGAATCGTACTCATTTAAGTATAGAAAAGTACATGAGATATAAGTATATAATTATCTCATTTAAATATAAGAAGTACATTACATATAAATATATAATGATCGATGCTTATCAGGGTTACCTCTTCCCATTTTTACTTTGGTCTGCGTACGTATTTACAATTTCATATAAATTAAAAATAAATACAAATTCACCATATTTTCTTTTATACAAAGCCCTCCATTCCACCATTTGTACTCCCATGGAATGCTTTTGAATTTACATTTAGCTTCGAGAAGGAAACCCTAATTTCTGCAACATCCTTCAATAGTCCAATATGATTCGGGATTAAGAGGCCAGTATAGACGATCCTGTTTCCCGTTGTAGTTTTCCTGCTCATCGTCTAACGCCTTCAACATCAGACGGCCCATTTCATCGTCCAACTGCATTAGAGAATTTTCCATTGTGGAATGGAACCTAGTTTCATCCCGGTGGTTTAGACATGTAGGAGCAAGTTTGTCATGACTGTAACTACAAGATTTAAAATGCAATACTACTGACTCAGTTGAGCAAGAAAGGAGATGGTCACCAACTTTTTTGGTTGAACTCTCTAAGCTCTGCCTCAGTCCCTTTGAAATCTTGTTTCAAAACAAAAGAATACTGTGAGCTTTTATCCCAGTCTTCATTTTGCAGTTGCGAAAAACAGAGCTTCTCAACTACGTAGCTACTTAAACAGTCATTTAGACGTACAGAAGCAGTAGCACTAGACAATATGCTGTTTGAGCCAATACTCTCGTTTGAAGGAGTGAAACATTTGTCATCTGTTGGACTTTTCTCCCATTACACACCCAAATTTTCACATGAAATATCTCTAGTGGAATCAGATGGATGAAGAACAAGTACTACCTCTTGAATGGGGTTGTACTTGGATCCATCAATGGGAGACACAAGTTCTGGTTTGTCTTGAGTAACAAGTAAGAAAGTAACATTTTTCTTTCACGTAACTGTTCCCGAGGCTGCAGATTCAACTCTGCCAATGCGGGGTCATAGCGCTGACCTTTGAAAAGATCCATGTCCGGCTCATCATCATCCACGACATTAACTAAGTCAACTGGTAAAATTGGATAGCATGAATTAAATTCTTGCTTTGACTTGGGCGGCTGAGGGATTTTGGACAAAACCCTTCCTGCAGAATCTATTATTTTTGTTCGGTAAACAATATTCCTAGAAGCCTTCAAATTAGGATTTGCAGAATTCTTTTTTGATGGACGTTCACCGGATCTTCCACTATGCGCTTCAAATTTTGGACCCAATGGCATTTTAACGCCGCTCTTTGTGGATGAACTTTCACATATCGGACCCACCGACATTTTAATACTGCTCCTTGTGGATGCACTTTGAAATTTGGGACCTCTCGGCATTTTAGCATTGTTCGGTGTGGATGAATTTTCAGATTTATCACTACGGTGTGTAATTGAACTTTCAGATTTAACACTGCCTTGTGTGTATGAACATTCAGATTTAAGACTGCTCTGTGTGGATGAACATTCAGATTTCGGACCCACAGGCAATTTAACATTGCTCTTTGTGGTTGAACTTTCAGATTTAACATTGCGCTGTGTTAATGAACATTCAGATTTAGCACCGTGTTGTGTGTACGAACATTCAGATTTAATACTGCTCCGTATGGATGAACATTCAGATTTCGGACCCACAGACAATTTAACATTGCTGTTTGTGGAGGAACTTTCCGACTTGGAACCCACCCGCACCTGGAGACTGTTCTCTGTGAATGGACTTTCATATTTCGAACCCACTGACATTTAACACTGCTCTTTCTGGATAAAGTTGGCAATGTAGCTTTAGGTACTTTCAACTTCGTCTCTCGAGCAACCCCCATGTTGTTCTCCTGCGAAGCAATCCTTTATCCTCAAACAACACTAATAAATCCTCAAGTTATTTAAAACACCTCTCTCCTCTTCGTTTCTCAGAGACCTCTCGTTTCGTCATTTTGTGATTTCACCGCTCCACGATGTTGTACATATAGCAAACTTATGAAATTAGTGTATACTTAAAATTCAAGCTACCTTAGTCCACGAAGTAGAGGTAAGTCACCATATTTCGCCATTTTCAACTACTTTTGAAGGCTTACAAAAGGTGAAAGAACTCTATGACTCACATTCTGCAATTGAAGTTGTTCAAATCATAATTAAACTCTTCACTCTTGAATTACAAAATAATGATTCTGTTGCTCTTGCATTCAAATTAAAATCTGTAATGCATGATATCAAATCTACTAAGGTTGAATTGGATATTCTTCTTATCGCTTTTCTCTAGGCAGTTTATCTTACTTACTCCAATTATCTTGAGTCATTGTAAGCAAATGTAAATGTCAAAGATATTACCTTTGACTCTCTTGTGAAAAGAATTTGCTCAAAAAGAGAAAAGCTTTTGGAAAGAAGACAACCCGAGACTCTATGCCTTTCTCGTAAAGAAAAGTATCCTTCCCAGTGTTCTTCTAAAGGAAGAGGTGGTCGGAAAGGAAGAGGAAGATATTTCAGAGGTGGGGGGCCAGACACTCTCAAGGAGAAAAGGAAGACTTGCACTGCATAGGCTACAGAAGAAATGGATCACACGATGACTCTACATGCAAAATACCTTGGGACAAAATTTAGTAGTAAAGAAATCAACCCAAAGGTAAAAATAATGAGACAGACAAAGTTAAGGCATGTGAATCTTCTCATTATGTGGTGGCACGTGTAATATTGAAGTAAATGAAGATTTATTTAATGCTTCACTTGCTTCTTGGAAAAATGATTGCTTGCTTGATTTAGAAGAAACTTGCCACCTGACTCATAGAAAAGACTTTTTTGAAGAACTTACTGACAATATTTATGGAGTAGTATACTTTGCAGACCAATCAAAAATCAAGCCATCAAAGCTTGGCACAATCAGGCTTAAATTGCCTGGTCTTCCAGACTTTCTTCTGCATCATTTTCTATATCTCTCACAACTGAAGAGAAACTTCTTGTCCTTGGTCCACATCCGCTAGCAAGGTCACTCCATTCATATGTTTGATGGCAAGCTTGAGGTGAGAAAGGCATATGACCACTCACTTGTCATGAGAGGAATAGAAGAAGAAAGGCTTCTCAAGCTGCAAGGTACCTCTGCTCGTGCACAACATTTCTCATAAAATTCTCATTATGAAGAAGGTACGCTTCCTTGTTTATTATGGCATGCTAGGTTTGGACATTTGAACTATTTCAGCCTCCTCTTGTTGAAGAAAAATGGTGTTGCTCGTTTGCCTACAATTCCTAAGAAATTTAAGAAATGTGATGCTTGCATTCTAGGAAAGCATAACAAACAGTCTTTTCATGATTCACGTTCAAGAGCACATAGAAAAATTTAACTCATTCATTCAAATTTATGTGTCTAATGCGTGTTCCTTCTGCAAATGGAAATAAATATATGATGACATTTATTGATCACTACACTAGAATGTGTTGGTTTATTTATTGAAGAACAAATTTGATGCTTTTCAAACATTCAAGAACTTTCATAAATGGATTGAAAATGATGCACAATCTCATATTGGATCTATTTGCACTAATAATGGAAAAGAATACACATCAAATGAATTTGAAAACTATCTTCTCCAACATGGGATCAAACATCAAACAACTGTACCTTATAATCCCGAACAGAATGGTGTAGCTGAAAGAATGAATAGGACAATCTTAAATATGGTACGCTCCATGCTCTTCTTCAAAAATGTAAAAATAATGTTTTGGGTTGATCCTATTATATGTGTTGCATATATAAAGAATAGTTTTCCATCTAATGCTATCAGAAACAAGACTCCCTATGAAATGTGGTAGGGGCACATTCCTTCAGTAAAGCATCTTAGGGTCTTTGGTTCCACCCGTTATGTCTTGATACCAAAGGTACATAGAAATAAACTTTGTGTAAGAAGTCGTAAGTGTATCTTCCTCGGTATTCAAACACCTCCAAAGCATACCATCTCTACGATGAAGTCAATAATAAGTTTGTTGTATCTAGAGATTTAATCTTTATTGAAACATCCAAAATTGTCAATGTGGTTGAACGGAAACTTGATCACTTGGATAGATTTGCAAATGCAAAATCATTTTAAGAATTTGATAATTAGATTCGACATCTTGAACTGGCGATTCGTATTCTCGATCAACGTGTGGAATCTTCTTCTGAAGAACTCTCTCCTCCGCATGAAACTCCAACAATGGATGATGCCTTAAGTGATATGATTGATAGAATTGGGAGACTCAATCTTGATTCAGTCTCAACTCAATCAACAGAGCACCTAGACCATGTGAGAAAGGTCCCCCAAAGTGGCTGACAAAGACACTTGAAAGTGTTCATCCTGATGAGGTTGGAAAGACAAGAACTAGAAATTCAAACTGGTAAAATGGAGGTGATGTAGATGACTCTAATTCACCTGTTGATACATATATTTCTTATGATTGTGAATTGAACTTGTCTACAAATTTTGAACCAACTTATTTTAAAGAAGCTACGTCTCATGATAAATGGAAAGAAGCAGTGAAAAAAGTGTATGATGCCCCCATAAAGAATGTCACTTGGAATGTGGTTGATCCTCCACTAGGAACCAAACCAATTGGCTGCAAGTGCGTCTACAAGAACAAGTATAAAGCTGATGGCTCACTTGGCAAGCACAAAGTCAGGCTTGTGGCAAAAGCTTTTGCGTAGAAGGAAGGGGTAGATTATGAGAAGACTTTTGCTCCCACAACAAAATGGGCTACCATCCGGACACTCTTTTCGTTAGTAGCTCAGAATGGTTGGAAAGTCCATAAAATGGATGTAAAAACTACTTTCTTGAATGGAGATCTAAATGAGATTTTTTTTTTCTCCCAGCCTGAAGGATTTGCTGCGAAAGGACATGAACATAAACGATGCAAACTTGTGAAATCCTTGTATAGCCTCAAACAAGCACTGCGAGCCTGGTATGAGAAACTAACTAGGCATCTTCTGAAACTCAATTTCAAACATTATGATCTTGTGATGTAACTTTATTTGTCAAGAAAGTTGGAAAAACAGTTGCATATCTTGTGGTATAAGTAGATGATCTTTTGATGACAGGGAACAATGAAAGCTACATTTCATCCATAAAGAAGGAATTGGGGAAAAGTTTTGAAATGACTTATTTGGGCTATGTTCATTACTATCTTGGTATTGAAGTAATTCAACATATGAAGTCCATATTTCTTTCTCAAAATAAGTAGATTGGAGATCTTTTGAATAGGTTTGGCATGAAAAAATGGAATCCTCTTACTACTCCAATGGAACAAAATATAAAGCTCACATCTATTGAAGGAAAAGGATTTGAGGATGCAATAAAGTATAGACAACTTATATGAACTCTCAAATACCTAACTACCGCTAGACCAGACATTTCGTTTGCTGGTGGAATCCTCTCCAGGTTTATGCAAAAGCCTTGTGAATGACATTGTTCTACTATAGAAAGAATTCTAAGGTACTTGAAGGGAATTTAAGACTTTGGAATCAAGTATACATAGGTGGACGACTTGATTTTGATTGGATACTTTGATTCTGACTTCGATGGAGACAAAGAAACTAGGATATCTACTTGAGCGTATGCTATGAGTCTGGATCAGGATCTTTCTCCCGAAGATCACAAACAATTAGTTCCAGTAGATTCTACAATAGAAGCAGAATATGTGGCAGTAGCTGAGGCAACAAAAGAAATTGTGTGGCTCGGGAAAATTCTTGAAGATTTGTAGGTAAAACAAGTATAATCAACTCCACTCATGATTGAAAATACCTCTGCAATAAATTTGGCCAAGAACCCAAAGTTCCATGATCAAACGAAGAACATCAACACTAAATATCCTCTGATTCGACATCATGTTGAGGTCAAAACAATCCATTTCCATCATTGTTCCACTAATCAACAAATTGGAGACATCTTCACCAAAGCACTTGGAAGATAAAAGCTTGAACGATTCAGAATGATGCTTGGACTCACCAACATCCTTTCAAATTAAGCGGGGAAATGTTGACACCTAATCATCAGGAATGGTTGAATAAGTGTAATTGATGTAAATAAATAATAAGAGATATGAACAATCATCACGAGATGAAGTGAACAGTCTCTCCCTCATGTATATAATAAAGACCAACCTGAAGGAATAAGATATCAATTGACTTGGTGGAGCTACTACCTAGCCTAACAATAGATTTCAAATATGACATTTAAAATTATAATGAAAAATATTTTATTACCATCTTAAAGTAAAATATTTGATAGATAGACATATATGGCAATTAGTCAATTGTATTTAGTTAGGGAGAGATGTTATTATTCTTCGTACTTGGATAAAACTCTTACTCATAATGATTATGAAACCATTTGAAGACAACTTTATATTTTTACGTAACCGAAGTTTAAAGCCTTATGCTTTCACCACCAATTAATTAGACATTAATCTAAATTTTATCTTAATTAATTCATTTTCAAGTGAAGACTAAATCAACATTTTCCTTTAATCAATTTAATATATTTAATTCAATACAATAATTTTATATTCGAATTTTATGAGGTGGTAAGAATTTTTCCTCCATGAAGAACTCCCCTTTGTGTCATTGTGTCCTTTCTTACACCATTGATCCAATTTATTAGACAATTAAAAAAAAATTGTGAGTGGATCATTATAGGCGATGAAGAATAGTGGGTTGGAAGTCTCTTACACTCGAAGTTTGTTGTTAGAAGTTTATTACACTTGGCTGTAAGTTAGTTAAAGTAACCACCCAGGTTCCTATTGTAGCTAATTTTCTATTTGAGGCCTCAACTTACACCACATTAGCCAAAATCAAGGTTCATGCCTCTAAGGAATCCATATTATTTCATCAAATCTAGGCACTTTCTTTTTAACATGTTATACATATACTACTAGAATCTGTATTCTACAAATAGGATTCACCCCACCAAAAGAGGACGCAACATGGTGGCCATTTTGGAACCAAATCTGGTGAGAAGGTTGAATTTTGGCTGACGAGTTTGGAAATAGTAGGCATCTTTATGAAATTGCAGAAATTGGGGATGTTGGATTTTCTCCACCTTCTTCATTTCCATATTGGGTTTGAGACCCCATGGGTTGAAGTTCTTAATGATTTTGTGAGGATTCACTCCAGCAAAAGAGGACCAAACATGGTGGTCATTTTGGCACCAAATCTAGTGAGAAGGGCGAATTTGGGCTGAGGAATTTGGAAATAGTCCGCATCTTTCCAAAATTGTGGAAATTGGGGATGTTGGATTGTATTGAGCTTCTTCATTTCCATATTGGGTGCCAATATGAAGATCATTGACATTAGAGAAGGGCTTGGTATTGATTATGAAGGTACTAAGTCTTCTTGCTCTGATATGTATGTTTCTTGTAGTCCAGAAGAATATGCAACATTTGTGGTCAAGGAAGTTGTCATTGTGGTCAAGGAATTTTATGTGGCATGTAACCACATGTAATCCGAAAAGGGTAAAACATCCTATCATATGTAGTGAAAGGGGGAGAGAACTAGTTCCGCACCATTCTCTTCTCATATACATCTTATCATGTGAATTATTTTAGTGACACTGATTTTGTTCTATTACTCGACCAAAGTGTAAATTTCTCAACAAGTTCATCAAAATAATGCGAGGACGTTCTCACTGGGAAGCCTCCTTCATGAATCTTGGGCTTTCATATTTATATTCTTAATTTGAGAGATTTGTTATATTGGGTCTGCATTGTCCAACAAATATAAAAACGTTTATACCAATAAATTATAATGCACTCTTATTATAGCATAAAATTATACTATTACACTCAGTAAGGATTTTTGTGGTGAAAGAAGTCTTTATTTTTGTGAGGTGAAGTTCACGGTTCAACACTAAACCCATGCTTCTCACGTGTAGGAATTATCATTCCGAGGCAATATTTGAAGCCTCAAAAACTTATCATTTGCATTGCGTTTTGTGAGCTATAGTGGGAATCTTGAGAAAAATAGGTAAACATTCTTCTCATTATAGGTGTATCTCAGATATTTTTAGAATATGCTCAATGTATCGAAAAAGGCTCACATCATTGAATAGTTATATATCATAACAACATTTATATGAGATAAATATGTATAATAATATTTGTATCTCACATTCTTTGAAAAAAATTAATAAAAAGCCTACAACACTATGTGCCTATTGTAAATAATTTTCTATCCTTAATGAGTATGATAATTTAACTTACTGCACATTAGCCAAAAGCACTTCATTCTCTATAGTACTCCTAGCAAGCTCACTCTTTCTAGACATGACCACCATCTAGAATAAGAATTCATGACCTATATTAATGAGTTCTTTTCTCTCTAGGGTTCACCATGTTCATACAATTCATGGGTTACATATAGAAGGAGGGTTGATTAGATTAGAATCCCATGCTTGACCGATTTCATCAAATACCTTTACAAAGGAAGTCGTATGAGTCGTGATGTGTTTTCCAAACACCATACAAGTTGATCTATCAAACACAAACAAAAGAATTTCGTCCTAAAAATCTATAATTTTATCCTTACTATAGGGCTATTTAAGAACTGGGACCAACCTTTCCTGCACTAAATGTAATCGACTTTCTTCTTCCTTTCTCTCTATTTATTTCATTTGTTAGGACTTACCTACAGTGCATTAATGGAAGGTGAAATTAATGTGGGAAAATACATCAATCACAAATGTTAAAACTAAAGGGTCGTTTAAATACCAACGCATATTGAGACAAGGAAAGGTCTCTCTCTCGCTAACTTTGTGCAATTTGGGAGAAGAGAGGCCCGAAGAGTTTATATTTGGCATGTGGGGCAAGAAATTTTCTCACTAAGTTCATCAAAATGATCCTCTAGCACAACCTTGTGAGTGGTAAGCCTACTTCATAACTCATTTTCTTTCTTTCTCTCTATTTACTTCATTTTTTAGGTCTTAAAATTCAATAGCTTAGCCTTTTGGTGGTCATACCTTTTTCGTTCACTTTTTCATGTAAATCTCCTCACACCTTTTTGTTCATTTTTTGTATCTATGCATGTATTTTGGTGTGCTAGACTGTAAATGGCACAAGAAACATTTCTTCTTAGGATCCACATAATTATATTTGAGCACTAAGAACCATGGTGGTGATTCATTTTTTAGATACTCATTGCAGAGAGTGTTAGCTTAAGACTAGTTTTTTCAAAGGGTTTATCTTAATTATATTTATTCTTTTTGAAGGCACAACTACTTTTTCCTCTCATGTGCTCAAATTGACATTTTGAGACAAAATCATAACCTTATCATGTCCAACGAGTTTTTTCAACTTATTTTTCTCAATTTGTTGGAGT
The DNA here is from genome assembly GCA_000404065.3 of Pinus taeda. Classification (NCBI taxonomy): domain Eukaryota; kingdom Viridiplantae; phylum Streptophyta; class Pinopsida; order Pinales; family Pinaceae; genus Pinus; species Pinus taeda. Next base: position 40,478 of record APFE030152511.1, read on the forward strand.
GAGAAAAATATACAAAGATTTTCAATAATGAAAATTAGATATTTGCAATAATATATATTCTTCCACTATAGGTATATCTCAAATATTTTGATAATATGTTGAATTAAACAAAGTCTTTCAGTAGAAATAACATGAGAGAATTTTTTGGGGAGGCGTTTCGAACCAACAAGTGTTTAATTCATTATGGATCATAGAATATTGAATACAAAAATATGCTTGATGTATAAATAAAAGCTAAGGATCATTGAATAGTTATATATCATAACAACATATATATCAGATAAAAAAATATGCATAACAATATTTGTATCACCCATTCCTTTACTAAAATGAATAAAGACTCTACAGCAATAGGTTATTGTTGTAGCTACTCTTCTATTCTAAATGAGTACAAGTTATGATTTTACTCCATACTAACCAAAATCACGGTTCCCTCCTCTTACGAATCCATATTCTCTTCATGCAAGAAAGACACTTGTTTTCTAACATGTTATACATATACTACTAGAATCCAACAAGTGCCAACTCATATCCATATCCAAAGATATTTTGCTAAGAGGATTCACTCTATCAATGTCATGACTCCCCATTGAAACTAGAGCTAACACCAATCATGAAGAAGAGCTTGTGGCATAATGAAAAATGCATTTATCATAGATTAAAGAAGGGTGCATAATTAGAATTCCTTGCCACAATCACTGAAATTTTATCACATTCACAATTCTATATAGGACTTTTTCATTTCTTATTACAAGTTGTCAAAAGAACGCCTTTGTATTCCTAGAGCTTTGAAAAACAATTGTAGAGAATATCAATACCCACTTCATTCTATGCAGTACCCTTAGGGATCTCACTCTTTCTCGACACCACCATCTAGTATACTAATTCATGCACTATATTGATGAGTTATTTTCTTTGTATATGTTTCCATGTTTAGAGAAATCATGAGTTACATATAGAAGGAGGGTTGATTAGATTATAAGCCCATGCTTTCCAAAAACCATGCAAGTTGAACTATCTAATACCAACATAAGATATTCATCGTAAATATCTATAGCTTCATCCTTCTTATAGGGCTCTTCAAGAGCTTGGACCAATGTTTCTTTCATGGACTATTTTGTGTCTTGCACTATTTTATGTAAAAACAAATGTGTATATATCGAAATCACTACTGCTTAGTACTATATCAATTTTTTCACTTTAAGAAGCATTTTTATGTGGCTTAATGGTTATGCTTCCTCCTCCTTGCTAAACATTTCAATTGGGAGCTGCTTTTTATGGGGAATTGCATTAGACATTTAATAATGATTATTCATTTCCTCCTTTTCTGTGTATAAGTCAACTTCACTTTACTCAAAAGTGATGGGATTTTCTTGCTTAGTAAAGCACCTTTATTTTTTATTTCATTAACAATATTGTAAATACTTGTTTCGAGAGACTTCAAAATACAACTAATATTCTGGTCAAAACTTGTACAAGTCAATAATATCCTACAACATAGGTGCAATCCCTGTAAATATATACGATCTTTTCTACCATTCCTTCAACAACACCCATACTGAAATTTTTATACTCCCTCTTACATCAATTAATCCCCTTCCCTCTGCCATAATCCATCATGCTTTGAAATTTCATCGAAAGAAAATTGCATCTACTTTGGTTTTATATTGATCATACAACGAAATCTTTCAGAAAAGAGAAAAAATCCTCAATCAGTTGTAAGGTTTGAGTAAATTCTATGATTGTGAAACTGATTTTTGAGCCAGGAAACAAATACATACATTATTAACACCAAATTTTTAGCCAACAAACAAATACATACATTTTTCACTTATTTGAATAAAATATGGAACATAATCATTTTCTCATTTATTCTATAGTTACACAAAGATGCCCAAAAGAATGGCAAGCTAATAAATTATTGAGGGCAGTTTGACTCGAAGCATTCAAATACATTAACCACATTACATGAATCACATAAGGTTAAAACCTAAAGGTCAATTAAAGGCCAGCAATATTGAGACCTCGAAAGGTCTCTCCCTGGGTAATTTTTTTGCAATTTGGGAGAAGAGAGGGTCTTTAACGCAAGATATTTTCTCACCAAGTTCATCAATATGATTGTCTAGCATAACATGCTCACTTCCAGAGATCACTGATTTTATTGCTTTCTCTGTATTTATTTCATTCTTTAGGTCCTCAAATTCAATATCTCAAAGTTTTATTGGTGACACCTTTTTAGTTCATTTTTTCGTGTAAATCTACTAAAAAGAAACTAGAAAAAAACTTTTAATCTATTAATTAAAATATATATATAATAAATAAAAACTTTTAATCATATAACTATATATTTATAAATATTTTATAACCCTTAAAATGAACTATAACATTTTATTTAGAATTATTTTAATATCACTCATATTCTTTTTCTCTTCCTCTTAGTCTTATACTATTCCATATCATCATTCTAACTCCTTCGAAAACGTATAAATTTCTTAAAACTTTTGAAAACATACACAACTCTGATAAAGAGGATCTAATTGAAACATTACCCAAAGCTACTTTCTAACAATATTAACAAAATATATTTCATTTTCTAAAAACATATAAATTTATTAAAACTTTAAAAGCATACACAAACATGATAAAGATATAAATTTATTAAAACTTTAAAAGCATATACAAACATGATAAAGGAGATCTAATTGAAACATCACACAACATTGTAAACAAAATATATTGTTTCAATTACCCAATGCAACTTTGTAATATTGTTAACAAAATATATTTCACTTTAGATAAAAGCATTTAATTTTTTGAAATAGTATAATTGAAACATTAACAAACATAACTTATTTACATTATTATTAAAACATATTTGAAAGCTAAGCCAGACATTCATAATATTTTACATAACTCAAATTAAACAATTTTATATATAACTCCTAATTTCATTCCAAATTTTTTCATTTTAAATTTATAAAAGTGAAAATACTTATAATTATGCACACTATCATTAAATATTGATTTATAATAATTATAGTCATACATATTATTATTTAATATTACTCTGAAATTGGCATCTGATTGTAACTATGTATAACATAATCAAATATATTTTAAACCATATTATTTATTTATTTTCTTTAAATAAGTAATTGAACTTTCAAATTTAACACTGCGCTGTGAATGAACTTTCAGATTTATTATAGCTCTGTGTGGATGAACATTCAGATTTCGGACCCACAGGCAATTTAACATTATTGTTTGTGGATAAACTTTCAGATTTGGAACCCACCATCTTGAAACTGTTCTCTGTGAATGGACTTTCAGATTCCGAACCCACTGGCATTTTAACACTGCTCTTTCTGTATAAAGTTGGCAATCTAGTCTCTTGAGCAACCGCCACGTTGTTCTCCTTAAGCAACACTAATAAATATAGCAAACTTGTGATTTCACGGATGCACAGTGTTGTGGATATAGCAAACTTATGAAATTAGTGTATACTTAAAATCAAGCTACTTTAGTCGGCGAGAAGTGAATAAAATTAAAATACTTTTATCGCTAAAGAATTTGCAAACGTCAGCACTAGCTTCGCTTCCCTGTCACCTCCTCCTTTTTCTCATCTCCGTGTTTAGTTAAAATATTGATAATCTTTTAAACATTGTGATAAGTAGATTGCATTATTTTAAATGCTGGTTTTACAACCTCCTCCTTTTTCTCATCTCCGTGTTTAGTTAAAATATTGATAATCTTTTAAACATTGTGATAAGTAGATTGCATTATTTTAAATGCTGGTTTTACAACCTAGTAGAATGGGCATGCTTAATTCCTATTAACCGCTTATATGAGTTTGATGTATAATAAAATAAGTTATTTCAATTTTGATTTTAAATAATGATTTTTAGTAAATGTTGTATAGGTTTTGGAAATTTTATGAGTGAGATTTTAAGTGATTACAATTAATGACATTTTATTAAATTTTGTGTAGGTTTTTCTAATTTTATGAGACTTTTCATTACTATGAGAATATTAAGTGATTTTGATTGATGATATTATAATAAAAGTTAAAGGTTGTGTTGTAAATATTAAGTAATAGGTATTGTTTTAGTCTATTTCTGCTAGGTTTTGGAAGGTTTTCTAGTGTATTTTCTAGTTTAACTTGTTTAGAACTTGGTACAGACTTCTTGCATGAATCACAAATTTGAATTGTAAATTGTAATGACCCTCAGTAAATATAAATATTTTATTTACATTTTACTACAAAGACTGGGTAGACTATAAGTAGAAGGCCTCCTCATGAGTTTATATGTTTAATGTTCATTTAAATTTTGTTAAGTAAGTTGGTTAGGACAACCAAGGAAATTGCGGAAAAATCACTAAGTGAAAGTTCAATTACTAGAAAAATAGAAGATAGTTTCTCATGTAACACTCTCCTCCCACATCCATCCAAGTAACCATGCCCACCTAGGGTAAACATGAGACACATGAGACGAGAGGCTACTATGATCAGACTTGACCTCCTATGTGACCTTAAGGAAGTGGAATCAACATAAACATCACACACAGTCATCCAACATCATCAACAGAACCCTGAGAAGACAAATCAGCCACGCAAACACTCTCTCCCTAGGTCCCACTATTGTTCTATACATCTTATGCCATAGTCGCTCTCATCCTATGGGCAAGGAAGCGACTAGAAACCCAATGTTGCTCTCACACCCCTACCGTTAGAGACGAGATTTAAGCCACCTTTTGAGGCTGAGAGCCTAGGCCAATGCCAAGAATGGAGTGATAGATTGAAATCATTTAAAATATCCGGAAACAATGACTCAAAATGAAACAAATGAAACAAGTAGGAAGTTTATCAAACCTTTACTAACCATGCGAGACATTTAGACGTACAACTGCTCTGGAAATGGAACTCGCACTGGGGAGAATTGGACATAGTTTCCATTCTCAATGGTTGGGATGAGTGGTCTTCTTCTTTGTGAATTTCATTGAGAGCCCCAACTAAAACACATTAAAATCTCAACCTAATGTTTTAGGAGTATTAGTTGTAGAAGCATGATTCCACTCTAAAATATCGCTATGCACGATAAAATTCACTCATTATAGAGGATTGTAAGGAAATAGTTTAATATTTTCATAAAATAACCTGCACGTGACCGGATGTCTATGAAAAATAAATTGGGATATGAAGGAATGCGTGAACAAAATTATTATGATGTGAAATGTTATTCATTTAGCAATAGAAACAAGAAATATTTAGAACGAGTTAATCTTATGTAATTGATGGAAATTAAAATATGAAACATACTATATACGTAAATTTGTAATTTTTAGTTGGGTGAGAAGTACATCCACATGTTGAACTAGGCCTCACTTATCCATTGGAAAACACAAATAATATTAATAGAAGGAATTATTTATTTAGTTGACAAGGAAATTAGAAAACATTTACGGATAAGTTGTAGTGGACTAGATTGGTCCTTGTCCAATTGAATGGGATAAGTAGCGGAGGTAGTTATGCGTCTTGCAATTAAAACCTACACGAATAAGACAGACCTGAGAAGGCCTGTACTAAAACATTTATAAGTATCGCATTGCAAAATAATTTTCAGAAGGGTAGAGCTTAGATTTGCATTTAAGTATATAAGAAACATTATATTTGAACTTGATTTATCAACAATACTTTGTTCATGAATGTAAGTATACAACCTAATATTGTATAATTAAATATATCCATGTTACTAGGCCATCTACCTAGTAAGACCAAAAGACAACAAGAACTACATAAGATTATATTTTTAAATGAATATACATTCCCAAATTTTGTGTAACCCATCAAGTAAAAATACAACTAGTTATAGTGAAATCCAACAATGTTGTACGAACAGAATAATTACATCTAACCAAATATCACAACTGATAATTTTCTAACAACAATGTTATGTTATTATACCATGAATGGTTAAAATAAAGTCAATGAACCAAAACCAAGAAATTAATTTCTTATAAGAATCCTCATGCAAATTTTCCATTTTTGCACTTAATGAAATTGCTTCTTAAAATTAAAACAAAATTTATTGAAGGATAAAAACAAGGTTTGTAAGCTCTATAGATACATTGTCATGTACATTTATTCCTCACAAAATCATAATAGGACGTTTGAGGTGGATGAGCGCAATGGGATCACCCATTAAGGAAGAAAAACTTTACAGTTACCTATGAACGTTTTACGGTCATTGAGCCTCAGAATAAACCCTGCGTGATCTCCACCGAAAACTAAAAGTTACATTTCGATTACGGAAACCATTTTTAGTGGTCTTCCGAGTACTTTGCACATACATGATGCTATTTGGGTAGTGGTCTATTGTTTTTCTATGTTTCTATCATTCTTCTATGTCATAATATTAACTCTCCTACTTAAGTCATGGATCTCTTCTTCTATCATATTTTTCCACACTTTGGATTAACAAGTAGCATTATTTCTTCTTTAATATTATGGTTTCCTCGGTATCTTTTGGCATACTCTCTCGCTTATGCTGGGTTGAAAACTTAATTTCTTTATTTCCTTTAACATGCAAATAGATGACAAAAATGAGGTTGTCAATAATACTCTCATTCACTCCCTTCAGAACTATTTTTCCAAGAATGAACAATGCAGTTCCTATTTGCACATTGTTCAAAATAATTAAAATAGCGACACACACTCCTCTAGTGGGTTCTTTTCTTTTGAAGTTTGTTATTTGTTTCACCCAAGTGTAGCCTCTATAATGCAATTGACTATCACCCCTTATGGTTTTGCAAATCAAAATCAAGAAAAAAATTATCTTTCTGTTTTATAAACTCCATATCTTAGTAGCATACTCAGGTAACTAATGTTTTACAGGTTGCTCAGAATCATGCAAAGCATGGCTACATCAAACATCACACCCTTGTCATTTCAACCAGGATATCAAGTATGACACTTTTTGGAAAAGAAATGCTTCAGAGCCAAACACCATAATTTGCATCCTCTAAGATATGGTCCATATACTATTCTAGAATACATTACATAAAATGCATATTAATTAGACTTCCCTTCCCAACTAGGCGTACATTATGTGATTAATGTTAACAATCTGAAGCTCTTTGAACCACCCTTCCATCAGGAATCATTCATTGTAATATTCTTGATTTTGAACCTCCCTCACTAATGGATGTAATTATTATTTCCAAGATGAGGACATCTCGCTAGTAGACATGCTTATCATATCATGTAGCTCAGAAGGAACACACATCACTACAGGTAAAATGGATGACTACATAGACATTGTAGCGCAACTCTTCTCATTTGATGGTGGAAAGAGGGATGCTTCTAGCTCTAAACACGAAGGAATTGGGAAAACATGAAAGGGCACCCCTTCTAAGGCAACTCATAATGATGAAGGAAACATATAAAAAATGTATTTGATGTCTCTAAAATATGTATTTTCTTTTTCTCATGCAAATTAGTTAGGCTACTTAAAAAAGGAAGGCAATATAAAAATAATATTTTGTTGTTTCCAAGGAAAACTATTTCTAATTAAGTTAACAGAAAAACACATTTGTATAAGACAGTATCTCCCTTATGGCAAAATGATAGTATTATTTTCAAAATCCTATTATTTATCTTTATATTATTTCATTGTACCATATATAATTAATAATTTTTAAATACACATAACTCAATCTTATATTTTAAAGATAATATACATATATACCTATTACTCTAATGCTATAGAGCTACATAAAATGATAAATGAAAATCAATACATATTACTATAGGATTATATTAAATAACTCAATATTTCAACCATGATATACATATATACCTATTCCTATAATGTTGTAGAGTTACATAAAATGATACATGAAAACAAATACATATTACTATAACAAATGTTATCACGTTATATAAAGTAATACACGAAAATAAATATATTAATATTATATCTATTAAAAGGTTTTTTTTAGGGAAAAAAATGAGAATAAGATACCACACTCGGTGAAAAAAGAAATCCAATAATAATATTATATTAGTGACGTCGAAAAATTTCGGGATATATTTTATTTATTTCTTAGAAACACTTGCTTTTATATTTGACTTGGGTATAAGAGGGCTCCCGATTTTTATGGGATTTTATTACCTTTTCTTCTTTCAAATAATGGAGTAAATATTTTTTTATTTATGGTTGATATAATTATTATTATTATTATTATTATTATTACTATTTAAAGGTTAAGGAGAGGCCATACAATAAATTGGTGTATGAGACTTTCATTGTTTTGTGGAGACAAGGGATCAACTTCTTGCAAATGATTTTACTACTAATTCCATGAAAGACAATTGTTTAAGAAGAAAGAATAGACCTCACATGTTTATAATATCTATTATTGTTTATATTAAAAAATTTAGTTATAAATATTAAGAATTTTTGATATATATGTAACATTAAACTAGTTATAAGGAATAAATAATTAAAGTAGTTCTAAAAAGTAAATAATTGATAAAAGTATACATTCATCTATAATAAGTATCAAAACGCTTACCAAATATTATTAAGATTTTGTTTTCTCTTAAATTAACGAAATTATAATTTTATTTTAAAATATTATTACTATTGATTCATCTTCAGCAATGATCCAACAAGCCCCTAGAGGGATGAAATTTCTTGAGGTGTAAACTTATTTTATATTTCAAAACTTAAAAGATGGTTTGCAGCTCTAGAGATTTAATGACATGATCCCTTGGTATAATCTCAAAAAATCGCAATTCACTTCATATAACACTTGTTCATATAACACTTGTTTATATAACACAATATTTTTAGGCTAAATTAAATACAATTTAAAATATTTAATTTAGCCTAAAAATATCATGTTATAAATGTTTATTGGCAAATTTTTGAAATTATTTTATTTAAATGAATTATTGACTGGTAAATTTGTTTGTATATTATATTACTTGTTAAAAGTTTTGAATGTTATTTGAAATCATACAATTTTAAAATATAAACTAAAGAAAATAATTGGAAACAAAATAATATTATTTTATAAATACATAAAGTGTAATTCCATGCATTTTTAATATGCGGTTTTCAATTAACATTTAAAAAAAAAATATTACAATGTGGATTATATATATATAGTATTTCAATATTAATACACTCATATAATGTGAAACAATTCTTAATAGTTAGAGAGACAAATTTTATACTCTCGTATTATGAAAATATATTTAAATATGTATCATAAATAAAATATTCCAATGTCTAATTTACTTAGAATATCGTAAATAAAATATTTCAAATTTTAATTTAATTAGAATATTTCTTTTGCGCTTTCTCTTTCTATATATTAATTGAAAATTTAAAAAATTAATAGTTAAAACATTTTAATATTGGCTATATATGTAATTTCTTCCTCTTTTATTCTAAATTTTAAATATGACATTTAAAATTGTATTGACAAATATTTTATTATCATCTTAAAGTAAAATATTTCATAGATAGACATATATGGCAATTGGTAAATTGTATTTAGTTAGGAAGAGATGTTATTATTGTACCTACTTGGATAAAATTCTTACTTATAATGATTATGAAACCATTTCAAGACAATTTTATATTTTCACATAACCTAAGTTTAAAGCCTTATGCTTTCACCATCAATTAATTAGACATTAATCTAAATTTTACCTTAATTACTTCATCTTGAAATAAAGACTAAATCAACATTTTCCTTTAATCAATTTAATATATTTAATTCAATAAAATAATTTAATATTATAATTTTATTAGGTAGTAAGGAGTTTTCCTCCACGAAGAACTCCCCTTTGTATCATTGTGTCTTCTCCTGCACCATTGATCCAATTTATTAGAGAATTAAAAAAAAAAAATCTGATTGGATCATTATAGGTGGTGAAGAACATTGGGTTGGAAGTCGGTTACACTAGAAGTTCATTGTTGGAAGTTTGTTACACTCAGTTGGAAGTTCATTCAAGTAACCATACGCCTCAACTTACACCACATTAGCCAAAATTAAGGTTCATGCCTCTTAGGAATCCATATTATTTCATGGATTGTTGCTTTTTAACATGTTATACATATACTACTAGAATCTGTATTTTACTAATAGTATTCACTCCACCAAAATAGGACCAAACATGGTGGTCATTTTTGGCACCAAATGTATGGAGAGGGGTGAATTTGGGCTGATGAATTTGGAAATAGTAGTCATCTTTCCAAAATTGCAGAAATTGGAGATGTTGGATTTTCTCAAGCTTCTTCATTTCCTTATTGGGTTTAAGATCCCATGGGTTGAATTTCTTAGTGATTGCGTGAGGATTCACTCCACCAAAAGAGGACCAAACATGGTGGCCATTTTGGCGCCAAATCTAGTCAGAAGGGCGAATTTGTGCTGACAAATTTGGAAATAATAGGCATCTTTCTGAAATAGCAGAAATTGGGGATGCTGGATTGTCTCGAGCTTCTTCATTTCCATATTGGGTCTCAGATCCCATGGGTTGAAGTTCTTAATGATGGTGTGAGTGAACCCGCGTATATATATACTGTGAGTTGGTTATGTTGACACCTAATCCTTGTGATTGGGTGAATTTATGTAAATAGATAAATAGGAAATATGAACAGTCATCGGGAAACGAACTGAATAGTCTCTCCCTCATGTATATAATGAAGACCTACCTTATGGAATAGAACATACGAATCATTTTTGGCTTATGGAGTTACTACCTCGTATGACATGGTATCAGAGCCAAGTTCCCAAAATAGTTGTAACTCCCTTCTGCCTACTCCTCTCTGTCCTCTGCCCCTCTGGAGTCTGCCTACTGATCTCTCTGTCCACTGTCTATTGTGCTCCCTATCCTCTTTGTCCTCTCTGTCTATTGTGCAGTGTATCCACTCTTCTTCCTGTCTAAATTCAGAAAGCATTGAAAGAGGGACGACCT
>APFE030152523.1:11419-47744 GCA_000404065.3 Pinus taeda
TCAGAGGATCTTATCAAGTGGAAGAACTTATCCGCTGAAGATTCCACATGGGAGGATGAGAATTTTATGCAGAAGTATCCAGAACTACTCAAGCGTTGAGGACAACACTTTTTTGAAGGCGAGGGGCATGTGGGTCCCTATAATACTAGTGATTACCCCATTACTATTGTAGTTATACCCCTTATTAATATTGTTGTGCCCCTATTGCCCCCATATTGTTATTACTGTGCCCCATAGAATCCCTCTATTGTTTATTTTGTGGCTTATATTATTATTGTTAGGTTGGTTGGGTTATATTGTGACTCCTTAGACTCCTATATATAGAAAGGAGGTTTTGTCATTTGAATCATCCAAAGAATTGTTCATTTATGTAATGTAAAGGAGGTTGCCCCCTCGAAGAGGCTGATTTCTAAGGCGTTGATCTATCTTTTCTATCTTTTCTTGAGCTGGTTTCCTAACATATTCATTCACCCATGGTATTTTAAGTGACATCAACCCATGGTATTCATTAACACACGATATTTAACCACCCATGGAATTTACTGGTGGTATTGTAACCAAGAAAGGCTATAAGTAACAAGTCACATTTTGTAAAAGGACAGATTGTCCACCACAATGTAGCCTTTATAGTTATTATCTATTTTAATAGAAAAAGTTTCTTTGTGGTTTTGTTTATTGAGCATTCTCATATTTTTCTTTTGGTAATCCAATTTTTCAAATCTTGGGGGCCTCCCCCCCCCAAGTTCCATTTCAACTATTTAGATCTTGGGGGCCTCCCCCCAAGATTCAGATCATTTAAAAATTTCTGAACTTGTCAACACCAAAGATGAAAAATATTGAATATTTTCTGCATCATTCAAGGGGTCTAAAACAATCTACTCTTCTTCATTATTTTCTTGCAAATTTGGGTGGTTATCATCATGAATGATTTCGCTGCATGCAATTTCATAGATCTGATTTTGATAAGATTATTCATGAGACAAAAACTAAGAAAATGAATGGCATGAAGAACAAACTGATCTAATATCCTCCTTCCTTTCTTTGTCATTTGAAAAGTGTTGAATATGTTCATGAAGCTCAAGATAGCAAACCTGTCGTGCATTATTATTAAACTTAGTAAGTGAATCATGACTATCTTCATCAGGATGTTGGTCTACTTCATTTTCAACCCTTGGAGAAACTATTTCCTTTTGTAAATCCACCTGAATATCATCACAACTATCCTCTACTATTTCTTCTTGATGTTGAAAAGGATTTTCATGAAAGGCCTCTATAATCTCATCATCCATAAACTCATCATCTCCATAAAAAATTCCAAATGTTGAATGAAATTCTTAAAATGATCACAACAATTTTGAACTAGTAGCAGTGATGGGTAAGATCCTTTATAATTGTAAAAAAACACTGTATGAAAATGCTTCAAAGAACATAAACTAGCAGTTGGAATTTTTCATACCATGACCTTTCTTTTCTTTCTAGAGTGGCCATGAACAACTTCATGAGACAATCTTTAGGAAATTGAACCCTCATATTGTGTACATGTATGTGAAATTTAACGAGATGCAGAGCAGCATCATCTCCATCCTCATCTTTGAATCTTGGAAAATTAGTTTTCCAATATAAAAAATAAATGTAGTTTGGAAAGCCTGGAATATAAGAACAATTCATAGGTGCATAAATCACAACTGAATTCATCTTGAAAATGTGGATACACTAGTGGAACTTGAAAATTTGAGTTCTACTTTATTGGAGTCACCAAGTGAAAGGTTCAACCTTCTTATGTCTGACTGTTGTCCACCATCAACAACCAAGTATGAAACTTTGAAAATATTTCCCAAGGAAGATGAAGCCTTTCGGTCCCTAGCATCGACATCAATATGTTAGCACCATTTCCGGGGAGATTGTCAAAAGAGAGTGCTACTATATTTCGTTGCATACCTGACTCCTTAAGGGTTGGATATTGAACATGAAATTTAAGAAACTATAGATGAACCCTAGCAAAAAGAAACTTGTGGTGGTGTTTTCCCTTGATTGATAGATTTAGGTCATTTATTATGCAAGAATAGGAAGAAAATTAGAGGTAGGAATCTGATAGAAAAATATTAGAAATTTTCTTCAAAAAGAACCGAAATCCAAGGTTAAGTTGGTCTTGGATGAGTGACCTTTATAGAGAAAATCATCTCAAAAGAAGAATCTCAAGCGTAAATAGGCCCTCGAATGGTATCTCTGTAGGGTTATACTATTATTGCCCATTCAACAACAAAATCTTCTGCTACATGTGAAGTTGAGATTGATGACAAAACTGTGGGATCTAAGCAGAGATTCGAAGACTTATCAAGCAAGCATCTTAATCCTTTTAGCAAGAGTGAGGGGCAGTATTGTAATTTAAAGGAAGGAAGAGATGAAATGAGTGATCTACACACTCAACCTTCCGAGGAGGATCCTCCTGTGATACCTATTTTGAAAAACGGAATTAAAATCCTTATTCAAGTAATGCTGTAAGACCTAGACAAGGTTCAGAGTCTCACCACAATACTAACCTTTGTCAGTTAGTACCCTCTAATTTTGGGATTCCCGAGGGTTACTCGAAGATTTTTAATCAAATGGTTGGGCATGTATCAGGCAAACAAAATTTTACCATAGAATATCCTATCATCGATCCACAAGCCAATGCACCCATGAAAATTATTCCACTTCAAGGTCTTCCAAACTTTCATGGAATGGGATCAAAAGACCTGAATGCATTCCTATTTGAATTTGACATTATGGGTTAGGGATATGCCTACACTAATGATCCCCAAAACTAAATTTGTTTCCTTCTACTCTAAAAGGAGCAACATTACATTGGTTCATGGGATTAGGTGGTGGCACCATTAAATCATGAGATCAAATGAAGGAAATATTTCTTACTAAGTACCAAGATTACTACTGATCTAGATATTTAAAGGAAAAAATATTTAGAATCACATCCAAGGAAGATGATACTTTAGAAGAATATATAGAGAGATTCCAGTATAACTTGCAAAGGTTTCCATACACCACTCTACCTAAAGAAGTATTGAAAATTTCCTTAATTAGAGGAATAAAGGATGAATGGATAGAAACATGTAATATAATGGGGAAGGGAAATATTTCTAAGAGTATGATGATATTGTAAAATTGTGTATCAGGTGTTTGCTTAGTAGCACAAATACCGAGCTCAAAAGTCACGATCTATCCAATAGAACGAGTAGAACTATAGGCGGAGGATTCATGCAGACATAAATCGGTAATTTAATAGAATATTTTAAAATGATATATTAAGCATGTTGACTACACAAATGAATGTATTGTAGGTGAAATAGAAGCAGGCTGAATCATAATAAGCATTAGAAAATTTATGCCCTCATTATTGACGGAAGCATGATTGTAAGGAATGCCCAATGGATGTACTAGAGATCTGCACAATCTATTCTAAAGAACACTCAACTAATCATTGTCCATCTATTCTTTGATTGAAGCTTGTATTTAAGGAAGCTAAAGAAAAGAAAAAGCCTATGTATTTTGTGGCACAACAACAATAGTGGCAAGCTCATCCTATAGTTACATTTCAGGACCCTTCCATGTTTTTTTTACAGAAAATATAATTAACAACAATTTCCTGGACTAACTTGGAAGGGTCAAAAACATTCCAATATCACCTGGAAAACTCAACCCTACCCCCCATGGCCTTGGTAAAATCAACTATTTCCTGGACCTTCTCTGTTCAATCAACAATATTCTACACCACCATGGCAAAATTTGCAAAGAAATTCATATCCCTCATAATGGTCAAACCATCCTACTCAAGGGCCAATGTGACCCTAAAACTAGTAGTGCCCCTCTGGTCCTATAAATCAATCATTATGTATGTTTCCTAAATCACAACCATCATTACATCCCCTACAACCACTGCTTCAGCTACCTCCAAAAGGTCCACCTCTGTTACACCCTCAGCTACCTGCATAGCCAAATGCAAATCCAAATAATAGGCCCGTGTGGCTTCTAGAAATCCTTGACAATTTTGACTGTTGTCCTCCCTCCTTAGAATGTAATGACATTCACTTAAGATCTAGGTGAACCATTTTTCTAGAGGAGCCCCTAAGGAAATTAGAGCAATCAAAAGATGAAAATTGTTCTAGAGAGCAACATTAGTTAGAAAAACCCCTTTTCAATCATGACTATCACTAAAATAGAATCACTTGGTAAACTCCCTAGGAATCAGGAACCCAATAAAGTTACAAATGTTGCTCCTCCATTTCCAAAGAGATTAGCCATAGTAAAACCATCAACATATCCCAAATTCGATCTTGCAAGGGAATTATGAAACTTGTGTGTTAAAATTCCTCTCCTCTATGTTATTAGAGACTTACCCATTTACGCTAAAACTATCAAAGACTTATGTGTCAAGAAACTTTGAAGAAAACTAAAGGCCCCTCTTATAGTACATGTAATTGGGAAACTTTCTAACCTTATTTAGGAAGGTAGATACCCATGAAGTACAATGTTCTTGGAAACCCTGTGGTCACTATCCAGATTCAAGGCCTCAGATTTCCAAATACTTTAGTTGACTTAGGATCTGCTATAAACATCATAACACTTTAAACCTATGCCCTCCTTGGAATAAACGCGTTAATACCAATGCCAACTATGCTCGAGTTAGCTGATAGATCCATGATAAATCTAGAAGGGTTCCTGGATGATATTATTGTTTCAGTGGATTCTTAGGAGTATCCTACAGATTTCTTGGTTCTTAATACTAAGAATGAGCTGGAAGCACACCATCTTATATTGGGAAGACCTTAGCTTGCCACTACTAATGCATACATTGGGTGTCAAACTAGTAAAAATATTATTTCTAAGGGAATTTCCTTTAAGAGTCTTATTCTATATCCACTTGATAAACCCAACATACCACCTAACAATCTTAAATGGTTTCCTCCTAAGTACGAAGAAGATAGATTACTTTCTACTCTTACTATTGACAAGGCTCTTACTTTCAAGAGACAATTTGAGGATGACCTAATCAATAGTTTTATTGATCAACCCTCCATTGTAGGACATCCAACATGTCAAATGTTGAAATTTGTACTCAATAATGAAGCACAAGGTGATCTAGTGGAAGAGCCAAACAATGATCACATACCCACAAAATTAGTCCATAAGAATATTCCTATTGAGACTGAACCAGAAAAACATTGAATATTAATGCCAATCTTGATAACCTTCAGCATGAGAAATTGATACATCTCCTTTAATAATATAAACAAGTTTTTTCCTAGGATTACACATATATGAAAGGCATCGATCCATAGTGATGTATGCATCACATTTATATTGAAAAATATGCTCATTCTATTCATCAACCAAAAAGGAGTTTGAACCCACATCTTAGGGACATACTCAAACAAAAAGTCCAGAAACTACTTGATGTCAAATCTATATATCCTATATCTAATAGTCATCAGTTTCACAGTTGCTTGTAGTTTCTAAAAAGAATGGAAAATGGAGGATTTGTGTAGATTACAGGGAATTAAATAAGGGCACACAGAAAGCCCATTTTCCTCTTCCATTTGTAGATCAAGTCCTTGATACCCTTGCTGGGAAGAAATACTTTTCTTTCCTGGATTGGTTTAGTAGATAGAATCAGATTCAGATTGCTACGAAGGATCAAGATAAAACTAAGTTAACATGTTCATTGGGAACATTTGCATGCCAAGTCTTACCATTCAGGATTTGTATTGTACCAAATACTTTTAAAATAGCAATTCCGAGTATATTTTTTTATTTAATTAATGATGGAATTGAGCTTTATATGGATGAGTTTACTCTTATGGTAATGAATTTGATGAAGCTTTGAATACTTTGGAAAAGGTTTTTATAATATGTATAGCTACTAGACTATGCCTCAGTAATGAAAAAATCCATATGCTCATGAAAAAAGATGTATTTTTGGGACATTTTATTTTTTTTGTGGGTAGCCAAGTAGATCCGACTAAAATTGAGGTAATCCTTAAATTTATTATTCCTTTTACACCAATAGAGATACGTAGCTTCCTTGGAAATACTAGATACTTTTGTCGTTTTATAACACATTTTTGAAAAATTGCAGTGTCATTATATGCAACAACTGGACATGAGGAATTCGAATGGATTGATAAGTGTGATATTGCTTGTGCGGAGCTAAAGAAGCCGGTGTCAACAACACCTATGTTGTAGGGAATAAATTGTAGGCTTCCATTCCACATATATTCAGATGAATTTGACATGGTGATAGGAGTAATTATAGGGTGGGAAGAGGATAAGAAACATTATGAAATTTATTATATCAAACAAAAAATTAACCACTGTAGGACTAAATTACACTGTGATAGAGAAATAATTTTTGGTTATTGTCTATGTTATAAATAAATTTGTCATTATATAACAAGATATATAGTTTCCTTGTATATTGATCATTCCTTTATTTGATATTTGGCCAATAAACTTGTTACTAATGGTAGAATGACTCATTGGCTAGTTTTGTTATAGGAATTTGACATTAGTATAAACGATTGACTGAGAAAGGAGAACCATGTTGCAAATTGTTTGTTTAGAATTCCACCCATGGTTGATTCCTCACCTATGGAAGATCAATTATAGTATGAACATTTGTTTATGTGACAATCAAAACACCATGGTACAATGATGTTGCAAACTATTTGGTGGTTGAAAAATTGCCATAACATTTATCACCCTGAGAAAAGAAGCACATTATTCAATGAAGTGCTTGATTATGGTGGATAGATGGCTATCCTTTTCATACAGGGGTGTATCTCCAAGTTTGTACATGCATTATAGAGGAATAAATCTATGACATACTCAAAGCTTACCATGATAAACCTTGTGGAGGCCATTTTGGCAACTGCATGATTGGGCATAAAGTACTAAAAATAGGCTATTTTTGTCCCATAAAATTCAAAGATGCCAAGATATATGTCTATATATTTGGTAGTTGTCAAACAATGGGGCATCCATTTAGTTCAACGAAATGAATCTCCAACCATAGCTCGTCTTGGAACCATTCGAGAGATAGGAAATGGAATTTGCAGGTCCCATAAGTCTGCCTTCAAACCAAAAATCATACATTCTAGTCGACACAGACTATGTAACAAAATGGGTTGAGGTAGTAGTCATCTTGAAAGCCACATAAGAGGTAGTCACTAACTTTCTATTTGATTTTTTTTTTTCGATATGGTCTGCCTAAATAAATTTTAACTAACGACGGATCATAGTTCATAACCAATAAAATATCTACAACTGTGCAAAATTATCACATTAAGCATAGAATTACTTCACCCTAAAATCCACAAGAAAATAGTTAAGTGGTAAGCACAAATAAAGTCTTGGAAGGAATCCTAACTAACACAATATCTACAAATCGCTATGACTGGGCGTCTAAACTCCCTGAAGCCTTGTGCACTTATTAGACAAACTGGCATAATGCTACTGACTTTTCACCTTATCAACTTGTTTTTGGTAAGGATCCTATTTTATCAATTGAATTTAAAGTTAAGACTCTTAGAACTTCCCAGGAAGTTTGCATGTACCTTTTGCAAGCACAAAAACAATGCCTTCAATAGTTCAATAAAATGGATGAAATGTGCCTTGCCACTCTCCAACGTACAACTATAATTAAACAACAAAGAGCTAAGTAGCATGATCATTTGATTAAAAAGAAGACATTTCAAAAGGGATAGTGGGCACTATTATATGATTCCATATTTCATGACTTCCCAAGTAAGATTCAAGTGAGGTGGTTGGGTTCTTAAGAAGTCATTGAAGTTTATGATAATTGGACAGTGTGCCTTACTACGATTGACGATTTTGATATTTCTTTTCTTGTTAATGGTCACCAACTTTACTTGTACCATTAACCACTTACAAAAGAGTATTTTCTTCATGAAGTCACTAATGATGAAAATTTGCAGGTTTTAGCCAAGCATCTCCCCACAAGAACAATCATGTAAATTTTCTTCAAAATCTTTTATTTCCATGTACATAATGTAAATAATTTTTTGTGGTGTGCATATTTTCTTTAGTTTGGAAAACATTGCGATCACTGTTGAAAACATTGTTGTTACAATGCTGCTGCTACCATTGTTGCCTAAGTTACAATCTTATTTCTTCAATTGTTGTTTCCTTAGTCACAACACCATTTTCACAATTGTTGTTTTCTCAGTCATTGTTCCTTTAGTCACAACACCATTTTCTTAGGTCACAACTATTGTTTCTTTAGTTGATGTTACATTAGTCACATCACCATTTTCTTAAGTCATAATTGTTGTTTCTTCAGTTGTCGTTTCCTTCGAAGTGATTGTTGTTTCCTTATACACGTCTATGACTTATGGTTTGTTTGTTGCAGTAATTGTAAATATCTTTGTTTTTATTGGGATACTGAACATTTTCAAGACCCTCTTCAATATGATGGTTGGGCAACTGGTTTGTTAAATGTTTATCATATAAGAGTTTATTTTAAAAAGAATAATTTCTCTTAAGATGATTTTATCATTTAGATTTTTTAATTTCCTAAAATACTTAATTCCATGATTTTGTAAGAAATTCGTAAGTATTCATTATACATTTCTTTTATCACCACCTAAGGAGACATATTTTTACTCCGATTTTAAAACAATTCTACGGTTATTTTGAAGAAATTAATTTTTGGAAGCAAGATGAGCCAGCTAAAGAGTAGTTATCACAAATATTTTTACGCCATCCCTAACTCTTAAGGAGTTGATTTTCCATCCCATTTATCAAGTAATATTTTACGGTTAGAAAAATAATAATAACAAAAATTCAGTGGAGGATAGGAGGTCTCATCACGAGCCGACCTACCATGATCATAGGACCTAGTGAAGTGAAATTACCACTTCTGGCCACCAAGCCAGGATAATGGCCTTCGGTCTTAATGCCAAAGGACAAGAGGTCTCATCATGAGAATTTTTTTTCACTTTATTAGTTCCCTTGAATGGCATTGTTATTAACTAGTCACCATCTCAGAACAATGGCCTTCCATAGACATTTAAGAAAATTTAAATGACCTAATAGCTATGAATATATTTCTAATAGACCAGACACTGGCATCTCAATGGGTTAAAATAAAAACTTGTCGAGGCTATGGACATTTGTTGGCAGCAGTGTCCATGCCTATTGTATTAAAGTTAACTTAATGATAACAATTTAGTTAACTATATTGTCTGATCAAAATCAATAATCAACAAAGGAAAATTATTATATTTGCTAAAATATACCATGGGGTACCATTTAAAATAGCTCTTATAAAGTGATGATGTTGATTTTTAATGAGAACTAATGGTAATTCTACATATCAGGGTAAAAAATTGTGGGACATTCGAAAATCTAACATTTTCTATCATCTTTCCTTATTAACTCCTTTTATTTTATCTATGTGACATTCCTTAACTAAACGTAGTTTCCAATCATCCACTGCTTTCAAATCATCATCTTCCCATGCCCTTTATTCATTTTTACATTGTCATTTTGGTTGTCATAATGGTTTTCATTATTATTGCATTTATGATTGAATGTTCAACCTAATGATTATTTGATGTGTTATAAACCTTTCTCATCCTACGCAACCATTTTTTACTATTGTTTCCCTTGATTAATAAATGTGGCTTTATCTTTTAATTATGAAAAAATATTGTGAATTTATTAAGTTGATCAAAGGTTGCGAGCGAACTTCAAATTTTATTGGGTGGGTGAGAAGGCATTTATTGCAGGCTAAGCCTTGAATTTTGTTGAATTCCCATACTTTGCACATTGCGACTACCATATGATACTTTGTGCTTTGTTGTTTTCAATTGTAGTCATTCCTTTCTGAATGGATAATGATAGGAAGACATTTAGTGTGACATGAGTTGACCCAGTTGCAAGCCATGTAAGAAGTGATTACTATTTTCAATTGTGTAGGATGGCTAGACTATTTTGGACATTTGCAAGGATTTGACAATGAAGTTGCACTTGAATTCATGCATAATTTGAATGAAAGGGTAATGATGGTAAATGTGCATATATAGATCAATGAAGAAATAATAGCAGAAGTAACATGCCTCTTGTCAGAAGGGTAGAAATGGTACAAAGTACATATCTTGCTGCAAAATGCGGCCCTTCTATTATCGAATCTGTTAGTGTCGATATCTTCATCCCTCCGCCAGTGATCAAATTCTCTTGTTGCATTGCATGTTAGGCGTCTCATCCGATCAGCTACAATCCATTAGGATCATGGATCATCTAATGGTAGGGGCCTATTATGCATTTTCCCTCATTTTTTCTACCTGTTGGCCCCTCTTCATTCATCTGGATCATCTGCAGTCATTTTTTGTCTTTAAATTTTCAAAAGTCATTTTTAGGGTTTTAGGTCTCATTAGGTCTAGGGTTTCATCAATAAGGTCTTCAAAATGCTCAATAACGGTCAGCAGGTGCATGGGGAGGTCAAATAAAGCTTCAACAACAATAATTTCCATAATCACATGCTCAGTGATTGATTTTTCCTCAAAACCCTGTTTTGAGGAAAAACAGAGTTTTTTATGTTTTTATGTACAAATTTGATGTCATTTCTTTTTTTTTCATATGTTATAACTTCAGAGGCAACCTTGGTCATCTTTGCAAGCCTCTGCAACTCCATCACCTGCAAATCAAATAAAAAGTCAAAGCATTCAATTCATCATTGGAAAAAATAAAGCAAACTGCCCAGAAACAGAGTTTTAAAAGCAAGTCAAAGGAAAACATTAGAAGAATGGGTTTTGTAAATGAAAAATAAAAATTGTATGTATATAAACCATTTTTCATGTTTAAAGAGTTCATTTGTATCCAAAGGAGAAAGAGTGAGTATTAGAAAAGTCAAAAATCGCAGCAACTCTGGTATTTTTAGTGGCACGGCCCATTGGATTTGGAGCACGGCGCATTGGACAGCGCTCTGCAGTGTAAATTTTAAACGGGCATGATGCATTGAGAGGGCATGGCGCACTAGGTTTGTGGCGCAATGCATAGGGCCATAAGGCTAATTTCGCTCATAAACTCTTCCAAAATTGCAAAATTGCTAAATGCTTACCTTGTCCAAGTAAGTTAACATTCCTCCATGACCAATGAATGAGTTTATGTTGGTGCTTATGGTGATTTGATGGGAAAACATTGAAACCCTACATCCTTGCATTTCTTGTGAAAAACAATTGCATAGGGTTTATAAATTTGCATTTCTTGCTGCCAATTCCACTCCTAGGCATTTCTCACTCCCTCACTCCTTCATTCCCTCATTCATTTTCTCCCTCTCTTTATATTCTCATCTACCCACTCCCTAATCCCCATATCCCTAAACTACTAATCCCACTATCCCAAACACTAGTTAAATATCCCCAAACCCTAATTGTTGTCCCAAAGCCTAAACATTATTCCCTAAACCCTTCTATTCCCCAAAAACCTGACAACAACATTCCCAAATCCCTCATACACATTCCCTCCACAGTCCCTCATACATTCATATGTTTGACAACAAAAACCTAAAGACACCATAAAATCTCTTCATACTCATCTAAGAAACTCAAACATTGGCAAACATGGAGTCAGATTATTCCTATGACAGAGATGAGGAGACAGTCAATGATTCTTCTAGAGAAATGCATGCACCAAGGAGACCTCACAAGGGTGGTAAACATAACCGAGAGGAGCCTACTTCACTTGCCGAGATGTTGGCCTATCCTCTTGCTGTTACATGCTTTCAACAACAATCTTGTTATCAATTCTGTGAGATGGTAGAGAGATTCAAGTACCACCATGAGTTGGCCAGATTGTTTGTGCTCCATATTCATAATGGCCAAGTCACCTTGGCAGGTGTGACATCCAACTTGACACCTAAGACTATTTCTTAAGCATGGAATTCCAATTGTAGGTGAGCAGTGGAATAAGAGGCAGCTGATAGATAGAGCGCATTGTGAGCCTTACATCAAGGCTGGTTTTCAGAGACATGTCAGTAGAGTTTTTCCCTTCAGGTATCTGAAGGACACATATGCTCCCTTGATGAAACTCATAATTAAATATTTCAGCTGTGAGGGCAGATTTTCTCGCCTATATGCTTACCACATCAGATTTTTGATGCACTTCACTAGGGTGAGAATGATGAATCTCACCTATTTTATTTGCCAGAACATTGAGAAGATGAACACCTTAGTGCTTAGGAAACCTCCTCAGCAGTAGTATAACAACATATATCATTTTGCACTAATCAGAATTGTGGTCTTGCATCAGCTTGGTTTACAAACATCTCATGGGAGGATTTCATTTCACATGAGGTTTTTACAGGTCCTCAAGTACCCCCAATAGTTTTTCATGAGACAGGAGGGCCTTCACATCAGCAGGAGATTCATGAGACACAAACCACTAGTGTGCTAGTGTTTGTCACCTACCAAAAGGGCACTAGGAGGTTTTTTACAGCACCAAAATGAGTACTATCTCCACCCGGGGTGGAAGGGGTGTCATTTCCTCCATCAGTAAAACAGGTACAGGACAAGGGCAGGCAACCATTACATGACGAGGGGCCTTTAGGAGGACAAGAGACAGATTTCATTATTATTCAGGATGATGACACCGATTTGGGCTCACAAAGCTCAAAGCTTAAAGAGATCATTCGGGAGCAGCAAGAGGACATTCATGATTTGTCTCTCAAGCTGGAACGAGCCAAATGGATAATCAAATATCTGGAGAAAAGAAACAAATAGCTAGAGGATTAGCAAACCATTATGGAGCTACACAACATACGAGAAAACCGGCAAGCTACCAAGAGGAGGAAAATCAAGCTGACACCACTTGAAGAAGAAATTGATGCTGACCGTGAATCTTGGCTTGAGAGGGAAAATATGCACTTGGAAAAGATTCTAGAGAAGGCCAAAAGGGAGAAAAAGATGTTGAGGCACATGGCCTACCACTACTTGGCAAGAAACAAGGTGTGCAAAGCAAGAATTAGGATTTTGAAGGCCAAGTTGAAGAAAGCATCGAGGAAGCGAAAAGAGAAAGATAGACTGCATATCTTGGCTGAGGCTTCCTTGGCCCAACATAGCACTTAATGAAGGACACTCAGCTTTGAAAATTTTAAACTTTTGGCCTAAAAAATAGGGTTTTCTGTGTGATGCTCTGCACCACTTGGTGCATGCTTTTGATAGAGACCTCCTTTTGAGGAAAAATCAACATTTTTGAATTTGTCATGGAAAAATATGAATGCCCTCACATGGCCAAGAAATTTTGACAGGTTTTGAGCTTCCAAAAAGGTCAAAAACACCTCAAAAATGACCTTTCTGCCCCTTTTTGGACACACAGGAAGCAGTGTTGGGAGAACTCAGTTTTGGAGGGGCAAATGGAGGCCAAATTCAATAATTCACTTGTTCTAGATAGTAGACAGGCAGACCTTTCCAACAAGCCCACTTAGAGAAAATTTGGTGCATGGGAAGGCCTCCAAAATTAGCTGCAAAAAGGCGCTACACATAGGGAAATCGACGCGGTGCATAGGATGAAATTTGCTCATTTTGGCCAAAAAAACTCTGTTTTTCGCCTATTTTCTTCATAGTTTGACTTTCCTCTTTCTAATAGTCAAACTCATGATGTAATTTAATGTGACTTGATGGATTTTGATGTAATTATGCTAAGTTTTCACTCATAGAGGTAGATTCGTCCATGAAAAGGTAGTTTGCAACTAAATGAATCAGTTCCCTAGTTTTTAGAGGCAAGCTGTTCCACTGCCTACGTTTTAGTTCTCAATTTAGAATTTGTTGGGATAGCTCCTAAACTTGTGATCTTGACCCCTAAAGGCTAGGATGAGTTTTTTATTGCCTATATCTACTTGTTTTTCAGTCATTAATAAAGGTTGGACTTTTATGAAAGCTTTGAGCAACATTGTACATTCATCTTTGTAGTTTGGCAAAGGAATAGACCAAGGTTTGCAACACTTTATGGGATTCTTGTGGCAACTTGATTTGGTATTGTTTTTCCTTCTATAATGCAAGTTTACATGCGTTTATGTATGCCACCATATATCTCTATTCATCTTAACTAAATGAAACAAGGATAAAGGTAGAATTCATTGAGTTGCAGTGCTCTACCTAGGGTTTTGTTTAGTTATTTATGTTTTCAGCTGTTTGAAGAGGATCCTTGAGACTTTCATGCCCTCTCCAAGTCCTCACCAGTCTAAAATCTCTCCATCTCACTCAATTTGAAGTGCTAAGTCATTTTCCTTCCTCGCCCCATAGAGATCTCTGAAAGATTGTGTCCATTCCCTAGACCCAAATCCGCCTTTCACATTTGAGCCAACAAACCAACATAAAACTCAATCAAACTCCTCTGAGCATATACCTAGCCTAAAATTAGTCTTTACATCAGTCATCTCAAGCCTCATTTGCTATATTTTCCTGGGATTGACAAGGAAAGAGCCCTCTCTCAACCTGGTAGGGCTAGCTACTAGGTTAAGTGTGGTTTGATGTTACCCTAGACCTACCTTTCTCAGCCTGAGGCAGATTTAGGCACTAATAGAATCCAGGGGAAGAACTAGTTATGAAAGCGAAAGGGTATAACACCAATTCACTTCTAGAACTTTGGAAAGAACTAGCAGGTATTATTCAATGATACATCACTTATTGCGAAAGGTATGATGTAGTTCGAGGTCGCTGCCTTAAGATAATGGCACATTTGAGACAAAAGGTAGTCCTGAACCTCCCTTATTTTTTGTATTCTATTTTACATGAAATTGCTTGTAGATTAAGAAGGTCTAAAGATCAAGTTTTAGTGGTTAGCCATCATGGACTCATTAAATTTCTAGCTATAAATAATTTGAACCAAATCCAATAGAGTTGGGAAGGATTTTTAGGGAACCTTAGGGATTGCAAGAAATTCCCTTAGGAAGTGAAGGAATTGCTGAAACACCCAAAAATAATTTAGCTGACAATGAGAAAGAAGATAAAGGCAATGAAACCAATCAAAATGAAGGCTATATGATAGGATATGTCTCACAAGAAGCTATGAAACTTGAAACTTCAACTCCTCATAAACCTAGCAGAGCAGAAAAATGAGTGGCATCCTTTTTTATCTCTTTGCCCAAAAAGAGGCGAAGTTTAGCTAGATTAGTTAAAATACATCATGGAAAAATATCCTTAAAATCCCCTAAATAGTCAGATAAATAAAATTTAATCCAAGAAAATTCTGATGTGGAACAAACACAATATTCTGAAAAAATGTAGGAAACCTTTGAAGAAAATATGGCTCAAAATTCATTAGCTCCTGAACAAACAATTTTTTTCCATGAAGAATAGGAACCAGAGGTGGCTCAAGCATGGGAAGTATTGGAAATTTTATTAGAAACAATGAACCTAGGGAAACTACCACCTACCACAATACAAGAGCATACAACTCATATAAGTAGCTCTCTTAATTCTAATCAATATACTTTACCTAATTCCATATCTGCAACTCCTTCTATTGAATCCCCAACCACTGCCATTTTAGATCCATCCATTGATTCTAAATCTATTTAAAATTAAGATCACTCCATGGATCCTATTGCCACTATACTAGAACCCTCTTATCCAGAAGATATGGCTCCACAATTTCCTTCGAATAATTTGATTGATGCAAATCAAGGGCTTAATGTTCCTCTTTCATCCATAATAAGTGGACCTCAGACTGATATTTTAGTTAATGTTTCCATAAAACCTTTGATCGATAATTTCTAACTTACCTATTCATCCCCTAAAGGTTGATTTTGCCTGAAAGATTACTATCAAAGATTTTGAAATAATGATTTTTATTTCTCCTACTACTACTTCAAAAGTTTTGGCTAGAAAATTTGCTCAAAAAACTAAAGGTACAATAGTTGTGAAGAATAAAATAAAAGGTAAAATTTTTAGGGAAGTTATTACATTGAGGAAATAAAATGATAGGGTACAAAGTAAAGAACAACAGTTGAAAAATGGTTACAAACTAGCAGAAAATCTTATGAGAGTCATGAGAAGAAAGTTGCAGGGCAACTTGGAATTGATGGTGGGGAGGAAGTTTTTAAGGTCCAAAATGCCGAGACTTAGAATGATATTGCACCTATTTCCACTGAAGCATAATTTCAAACTGATCCTGCACTTGTTTCTAATGAAGCTAAGACCTAGACTAACCCTGTACCTGTTCTTGTTGAAAGAGGAGTACAAATTGATGTTGTGCCTCCCTATATTCCATTGGTTGTAGATGTTGTAATAAAGGTCCTAAACAAAAACCTGGAAGAGCATATAGCTAAATATCAAGGAGAAACAACTAAATATTAAGGAGAAATAGTTCCTCAATGAGAATATCAAAAGTTGTTCCTACGGTTTTAGGTGTTAACAATAACAGAAGATGAAACAGATGCAAAGTTAAGAGTTGTCAGGGAGAAAATTCGGGTATTGCAAGAACATATTTGTAAGGTCACAGAGGAAAGGGACAAAATTTGTTCTATTATTCCAAATATCCTAGCATGTATATATCTAATACGTAATTATGCTCCATTCTTAACTAAACAATATTCTTTGCTTAGAGTTAAGGATATACAATGTAGCCTAACTTATGAATTCACCAGTATTCTAGATTTCCTCCCTATTTTTCATAAGCAGGATGAGAAAACAAGGTATATCCTATGTGAACTCTACATGCATAACTTCCTTTTGTTAGAACATTTAAATGAAAATATTGTTTCATTTTTTGGAGATGTCGGGCTTCAGGCTTTTATATTGTTTGCAGCAAATCAAATAAAGTGGGAGAAATACTATCACACCTTTCAAAAAAATGAACATAATTTTTATCTATGGGTTAGAGGATTGGAATGTTTGGAAGATATAAAGGAGGAGGCTATCAATGGACCTAAATTAAGGTGGCATTGGGCAAGTGTCATCTAGAGAAATTAAAAATAGGGAACCTTTTTAGCCTTTACAATTTTCAACAAGTTGTTTCCAAAGTACATGCTTATGTTACTATTTTACTAGAAGATGGAATCAATTGGGTGGGATGCAGATACAAGTGTCCTATGATTTGGTGTCCTAAACCTCACTATCAGTCTAATTATCAATTTTTAGAGGCAGGTAAGATTGTCAGTTTTCAAGAAATTAAAATACGAGTGGATTTAGGCTCAAAGGAGAAGAAACCTATAGAGCCTAATTCTTAACTGCGCTGCATGTTAATTATTTATTTGCATGAGGACATGCAAAAATGTCGGTAGGGGGGTGATGTTGCCTCATAATTGTCATGATTTTGTTATCATATTCTTTAGTTTTAATGATGTTTTCTTATCTTTTTTCATATTTATGATATATTAACTGGAATAATATATACTTAGAAGGAATTAGTTTACTTTTATTATTTTGTGTTATAGATGCATTATTTTGATTGTAAAAACACTCATGATTCATCATTGAATATTCATTATGAACAGGGATTTTGCAACATATCAAGGGCAGCCAATACTTGATGTTGTTTCTAGACTGTATGTGGTAAAATCAAACTAGTATGATGTTGTTTCCAACTAACCATGGTAGATCAAGAGAAGCTGACTCTTATTTAAGAAAATCTATTAGGGATTAAGCCCTTGATTTTCTCATCTGGCTAATATTAAGTTTATTCGTAACTAAAAATGATCATCCTGAGAATCTTTAGGTTCTCAGGATCACTCTTTGTTTAAAAAATTTACTATTTTATCTCCCTCCAGTGTAGTATAAAGACAAAGGAATTTTGTCCCAAAAGAGCTTTTTGTAACTTTTCATCTATCATATAATCTTGCTAAAAGGTGTTGACTATAATCATTTTCATGATATAATGCCATGTTTTTAATAAAAATTATTCATTGTTGAGAATTAATCTGCAAACCTGATATTTTCTACGAGGAATTTTGACTCCGGTAGTTTGTGTTGTAAAAAGTAACTGTGTTCAGTGTTTAATAATTTACTTGAGTCATGATGTAATGTACTTGTCAAAATAATAAAGAAAAGAATATTTATCATTATTTTTGTGACTTATTAAAGCATGGGTTTCATGCTTGGGACACCATGTTTCAGGTCAAAGTTCCCATTGAGGACTTCGATGATTTATTCCGAGTCTATAGAATTATTATACATTAAAGAGACCCTCCTTAGGCTTTTGAATCATGTAAAGAGGTTTAGAATTGAGTCAAATATGAATTATGGAACCTCCACACCATGTCAGCATAAGGGAAGATCAAGTCGGCCTAAGACCCTATTCGACCCCACAAGAAGCCTATAAAAGGAAGGACAACGAATTCATTTGGATCATCACTTCTCATCAAGTTTGAATTCTCTCTACTGGGAAAAAGTGCGAAAATCTCTTGCTCCTAGGCAGAAGTACAAAGTTCTCTTGTTGCTGGGAAAGTTTGCTGTGTGTAAGCCGAAGAGAATTTGAGTTTGGGTGAGTCCAAGGAGACAAATAAAATCAAAAATTTTGTGGTGGTCTCTTTCTATTTTGT
Source organism: Pinus taeda (assembly GCA_000404065.3). Taxonomy (NCBI): domain Eukaryota; kingdom Viridiplantae; phylum Streptophyta; class Pinopsida; order Pinales; family Pinaceae; genus Pinus; species Pinus taeda. Next base: position 29,973 of record APFE030152523.1, read on the forward strand.
GCTTTGGATTGGGAGATTGAAGTCTTTCAAGTTGGACTGCTGTCGAGAGCTATTAATTGCTACATAGTTGAAATTGCTGGGAAGAGATCAATCTTTTGGAGGCTGACTTGGTGTGTAGGGAAGGTCTAGTATTGGTCTAGGGTGAAGAGTCTCAAAGAATACTTTTGAAAGGAAAAATTACTTGGACTATGTTTTCCCCTTGAGGGGGTTTTTTCCCTAGCATGTGCCTACATCTTGTGTCCATTGTTTTATGTGTTTTTTCTTTCTAGTAATTACTTGAGGAACTAAAGAAAGAAGATATAAAGAATCATAATAATAAGAAACATCACAAGTAAATATCAAGATCAAGAAAATCTTTACTGCCTTTCTGATTTTCCAACAGTTTGGTCCCACTTGTAGACGAGGCACTACCTTCATCTGTATTATTAATTTCACATTTTATCTTCTTTCATCGACCATTTATTTCATGTATCTATTATGATTTGTTCTAAATCGTGTGTTTCCTTTGAGTAAAGATAATATTAATAGTTATAATATTGCTGATAATTCCTAATTTGTAGATGTTGTTACTTTAAAAGATGATTTGTAATTGTTGTTACTTTACCGTTGTTTCCTAGAGTTTATATTTTTAATTATTGGTGCTTTAATATTAGTGTTTCTTTTCCACTCACTATTCCTTCTTCCTTGTTTCATGACTACAATTTTCTAGTGACCTTCCTTTAATCTTGCAATTGTTGTTTCTTAAGTAGAAACTTAGCATTCTACATCTTTTAATTTTGTTTCTTGTTTAGTGGTGATCTAAATTCAATGCTTTTGAGTGGTTTTTAGAGAACACGATTTTCCTTAAAGATAGATTTTTTGAATGCATGCTTAAGTTTGAATTTCTGGGTAGAACTGCGAAAATCTCTTGTTGCTGGGTAGAAGTGTGAAGTTCTCTTGATGTTGGGAAAGTCTATTGCAGGGAAGCCAAAGATAATGCGAGTTTGGGTGAGTCTAAGGAGACAAATAAAATCAAAATTTTGGTAGCTGTCCCTCTATTTCATGGTCTGGATTGGGAGATTGAAGTCTTCCAAGTTGGACTGCTCCTGAAAGTTGTTAGTTGGTGCATAATTAAAATTGTTGGCAAGAGATCAATCTTATGGAGGCTGACTTGGTGTGGAGGGAAGATTTGGTATTGGTCTAGGGTGAAGAGTCTTAAAGAATATTAGTGAAAGGAAGAATTACATTGACTGGGTTTTCCCCTCAAGGGGGGTTTTTCCCTAGCATGTGCTTACATCTTGTGTCCATTGTTTTATGTGTTGCTGTTTTTTGGTAATTTCTTGATAAACTAAAGAAAGAAGATATAAAGAATCCTAATAATAAGAAACATCACAAGTAATTATCAGGATCAAGAAAATATTTACAACCTTTCTGATTTTCCAACAGTTTGGGCCCACTCCTAGATGAGGCATTGCCTTGATTTATATTATTAATTTCACATTTTATCTTCTTTCATCGATCATTTATTTCATGTGTCTACTATGATTAATTTTAAAAAGTGTGTTTCCTTTGAGTAAAGATAATATTGATAGTTATAATATTGCTGATAATTCCTAATTTGTAGATGTTGTTACTTTAATGTTGTTTCCTAGAGGTTGTCTTTTTAATTATTGGTGCTTTAATATTAGTGTTTCTTTTCCAATCACTATTCCTTCTTCCTTGTTTCATGAAACAATTTTCTAGTGATGTCCCTTTAATCTTGAAATTGTTGTTTCTTAAGTAGAAACTTAGCATTCTACAGATTTTAGTTTTGTTTCCTGTTTAGTAGTGATATGAATTCAATGCTTTTGGGTGGTTTTTAGAGAACATGATTTTCCTTAAAGATATATTTTTTGAATGCATGCTTAAGTTAGGAATTAATTATTCCTATGTTAGTTAATTTTCTTTCCATTAAAGAATTAGCCAACATAAGTTTTAGAACCATCTCTTGCATATACTTTGCAGATAAATTGAAATAAACAGATGAATCCTCAGGTTGATAGTTTAATTTGTGATAGTTAGTTGATACTTTAGAACAAATAATGGTCCCAACACCTCTTCACATTCCAACTAAAACAAGTTGTTTCCCATGTTATTGACCTCTTTGCATTCTCGAACTGAATTGATTCAATTTCTTGTAGTTACATTGATGTCCAAGAGTTCGTAACTTAGATCTCGTTCATGTAGCTCATCTGGTGGTGACGTCTTGTAGTAGCAATTGCCAGTTTGGGTGTATCAGGAAATCCACGCAATATGAGTATCTACATGTGATCCTGGGAGTTTCAGCAACTCATGCAACAAGAGTATTAATACACAATCATGTGAGTGTCAGAACCTCAAAAATAATCATCACTTTGATAAAAACACAACTATAGGAGTAACAACAACTATCATTTGGGTTTATCAACTAACATAATAGGAGTGTCATCAACTCAAAATACATGGGAGTGGAAGTACTTATTTTCCTACATTACAAACTCAAACAAAAACTTGTTTTTAGTTGATGAGCATTGCCTAAGGCCAAGGATGCTCCCACATCAAGTTTCACAGTGAAAGTGGATGGTGGACGATTCCCAAAATGTTGTGGGATAAAAGGATTTGTTAACTATGTAATACTAAGAAAGTTGAATATCAAAATCATTTTCTCTTAAAATGTTTAACATCTACCCAAATTAAATCTCAATTTCAAAAAATTAATATCATTATCTACGTTTCTAATCTTTTAACTCAACAAAATTATGACGATCTTGAAACACTTTTATTAATAACTTTCAAATATACAATTAAAATTAAGAAAACATAAGTAATCTCTCATCTATTTAAATCTAACCAACTAAATTAAATCAAAATAAATGTTATTTATCATCTACACCTATTTAAGATCTAATACTCTAAATTTAATCAAAATAAATGTTATTTATCATCTAGACCAGGTGATTAACTTTATGTTTTTATATTTTATTTAAAATATTAAAAAATATAATATAAAAAAACTACATATCCTTCTAAACAATAGATCCAAATTGCACAAACCCGTGAGGCCACATTAATAGGGAATCTGATACATCATCTAAAAAAAGGCTCACACAAGTTATGGAAGCAAGTCATCACCATAAATGTTTTTTAACAGCATTACAGTTGTGTAAATTCAAATTAATATCACAAATATGGTTTTCTAAGTTAAATCTCGAGTTTAAGAGATATTTACTCATTAAAAAAATGTTATCTGATGTTTTATGATTTTTTTTTTAAATATTAAAAATGGAAAGGCAAAAGCTAGGGTTATAAAAATATAGAAATGATTTTCTAGGGTCATTTAGGAATTACATGATGGATGATGATGGGTCATTTAGGAATTACATGATGGATGATGATGAAAGTTTTAGCGATCAATGTGCACAATGGAAAATGCATAAGTATAATGCAGAAACATAATTTTGAAATAGACATCATGGCTGATGATGAAAATTGAAGTGATCAATGTGCTCCATTCTTATAATCATTTTGTAGAATGTAGAGTACATGTGAAATAGATTTCCAAGATCAACAATTTTGTAATCCTCAAGTTTCATGATATGTGCACAATGCAGTGACTTTTTAAAATGTATTTCGGTATATACAAATATAATGGATTATTGACTATTTGTGTGAGAGTGTGTGTTTTGATTTTTAATTTTTATTTTGATAAATTGAATTTGAAATTTACATTTTTTAATTATACATTTGCTAAAAGTTTACATGATTATTGTTATTTTATGTTATTTATAAAAGGGCATCCAACTCTTAAAAGGTGAAAGAATGATTTTGTTTATCTGATGGGTTAATGTTATTACTTCAAGTTTACTCATAGAAAAATGATTATTGGAAAACATTAGCAGACAAGAACAAAACAAGGACAAAACAAGGTTATTTATTGAATATTGAATGATATGAAAAATATTATAAAAGTGGAGTTTACTCACTTGTGTGGCTCATTTATATTGAATTTCGCCCTAATTTATGTAAAATTGTGCAAGTCTATTTGCATGTTTGAAGCTAACTCATTTGGTGTTGTTAATGAACCAAGTTTATCTCAAAGAATTATAGGTTAATATACCCTTTAAGATCATGAGGAGTACCTTGACTTCTGAAAGGTCTTCATTAAGCATTGGATCCACAATTTGAAAGAGATGCATTCACCTTGATTTTTATTTTTTTTTTAATTGGGAGTTTGAAATTTTTCGAAAAATAAGATCGTTGGGGTACCATTCAAAAGAAGGAAGGGAATTGCAATGTTATGCTATCTATATGAGCTTGAAGACTCCTTTCCTTACATCCCATCTTTGAAATACATATTTATGTTGTAATGTTATTGATGTAAAAGTAGGGGCAAGACCCTTTTACATGTTGTCCCAACCAAAGTCTAACGTTGACCTTGTAAAAATTTGCACTAAATATATTTAAATGAAGGGATAAGAGAAGCATTTGACACATAATTTGATTTTGATGTAACATACACGGAAATTTGAGGTTCAAGGAGTGGTAATGAAGAAATAGGGGACTTGTGCCAACCCTTTTTGCTAGCCGTCTTGTAATTGTCATATGAATTGTGATTCATGTAAACAATGTGGAAATGTAAATAATGTTTGGATTGGTGGAGTGGACATAGATTCAAAGATTGAGGAGGAGGAATTTCTCATGTTGAGTGTAAAACCAAGCCACTACATTTATTTTTATCAACTATCTACCTGATGAATTTACGACTTGGTTGGTTTGATCTAGGTGGATATTAGTTGCTACCCACTTATTCTACTGGCTCACAACATTATATTCCTATTTCAGACAGTTTTATATTTTTCGCAGTTTTAGGTTCTATACTTCCGAAGTCGTTTTAAGGCACTAAATGGATATTTTAAGGGAAACATGCCAACATGAGTTCGAAACCTATGTTGGTGGTCTAAATTTGTTCTCCTCAAATATACCTTTCTAACAAGCTATTGTGTGTGCCAAACGAAGATTATATGCCAAAGTTACGACCTCGAGAATTTGATGTTCCAACTTACCCAAATGGGTCCCATAAGCCTTTAGTGCTTCATCTCCTATGTTTATGGTTTCCCATTGTTTCTTCATGATAAAAATGCCTTTTATCCTCATTTTAACATAGTTTAGAAGGTGCATAGACATTGCATCTCTTCTCAGAGATAAGCTACCACAATTCAGGCTAGTTTGGTTTGATTCTACATGTAAATAGTTTCAAGATTTCTATTTATTAATTAAAGTTTAGTTTCACTGTATCTATGCATTTTTATTTTAAATACTTATTTCATTACATTCCCTCCTTAATTCTAGATCAATGGTATCAAAGTGGTCTACTCTTTCTTTCCTTTTTTGTGCATGTCCCCAACTAGGTTAGGGTATAAGGAGTTGGGACTTGAACTGCTTAATCCATTACCACGAGAGCTTCACCGGGGGAGAAATACCATAACCTATGAATTCATATTGGGCGGTATATATTGAGGAAAAAATGACATAATATATTGGGCTATATATAGGGGGTAAAGGTTTTTATATTGGCAAGTGTTGTCGCTTTTAATTGCACCTGTAGCCCAAGTGCTTTGGGAGACACAGAAAGCTTCCTAGAGATAGCCTCTGGGTTGATTGTAGACTAGTGCCTAGGGCATCTTAGGTAGAGGAGTGCATAGAATATTTTCAGTGGGGAATCTTGGTTTCACTCCAATTGTTACGAAGTTTGAAAAGATAATAAAGGGGGGGCTTGGTTCAATAGGCCTTCATTAAGGGAAACACAAGCTAATGCATGGATCCAAATGTTCAGGGGTAAAATTGGGCCAACCACAAAGAGAAATGTCTAGTTTTGGTGGCCGACATATAACAATAGGTAGCTTAATATTGTGGTTGTAGAAAAGGTGAAGAGGAGGATAGAAAGGAGAGGATTCGATGCATAGGGCTCTAATAGAATCCTAAGCAACAATGTCCCAGTAGAGGTATGAAATATTGAAGAGGTGGAATGGTAGAAACAATGGAGCGCTAATGAAATTTTCATGCCAAATAGATCATGGGTACCTTTCTCGCCAAACAACATGAGTAAATCTGGGCTCACACAGGTACTGTAGGTTAATCGAATAACAAAATTAAATATGTCTTGTACACAGGTACTATAGGTTAATCAAATAACAGAAGTAAATCTATCTTGTACATAGGTACTGCAGGCTACAAACTAGCATAAGTAACTCTATCTTAAACACAGGGGTTGTTCGCTTATTTAGCAGCCTAGATAATCCATGAATCAGAGAAAAACCAACAACTTGATTACACTATTTCAAAGGGAGAAAAACATATATGGAATGATATTTACATAAGAGGAAACATATTGTGTATCATTGTGATTGGAATCACTAGGGAGTTTCATTAATACTTGGAGGGTCCAAATAACTAGTCCATTACATTTAGTAGTGCATCCTATGAGTCCCTTATGAAAAATCCTTTAGAAGCAAATGGAACCACAGAATTTGGACCACTTGGGTGCATAATTTCGGACCCCTCTATTATGTGTTTCTCCCCCTTATTTATACAGAGAAGGGGGCGTTGAATCCACATTTACAAAATATCTCAGCCAAGGGCTAGCCATCTGATTGACTAGCTGCCTCGGCCTCTAATAGCTCTACTGCCGAAAATGATTTCTAAGGATTTGATTCCTTTCTTGAAAACAAATAGAAATTATAGAATAACGAAAAGAAAAGGAAAATAGAAAGATGAAGGAGGATGTATCCCTCTGTTGTTCCTATGAAGGCCCCTGATCATGCAACATATTTGTCATGATGTGGCTTTCCTGCGGTTCGGTTGGTTCCTATCCCTTTCGCCTTAACTGCTCGACTTTTCCACTCTATGTAGTTGGTAGCGATTGATTGGGTTGAGAAACAATAGAATTTTTCCAGGAAGTGCTTTGCATTTATGACTAAGTGGAGCTCCATGTTGAGGCATTAAGTATTCCTACGTCCCCATACATCCATTTACATTGTATTTATTTGATCGTTGTGTTGCTGAATATACGCCGAAAAATACCCTTTCCATCCCACAGAGTGGAAGTGAAGTAGATGTTTTAATGTTCGTTGATCCGGGTTGTTGATCCAGGCCTGTTGGTATCGTAATCGCAATACAGGAGAGGGCCTTTTTACCATATTTCATAGTGCTTGCCCATTGTCCAGACGCAAAACTTCAATAAAGCATGATACACACAAAATATTTCATTTGGAACCAAGACTCATATATCGCCATTGGAAAGCGAAAAGGGGCTTTAATATTGATTTTATGGTGATTTCCTAGTAGGCCTGACCCGAAATTTCTCAAAACCATAATACATAAACTTTCGGGTCCATTGCAATTGCAAGTCGGAAGGGATTTCAGCAGAGGAGGGATTTTAACTTGTGCGATCCCCGATTGTGATATCACAATCAGTGATGGGAATCAATTATCACAATTGGTGAGGCCGAGGAGGGACTTACGATATGATAATCGGTGGAGAACTTTTATGATGTGCAATATCGACAGAGGAGGCACTTTATGACAATTGGCAAGAAGGAGTGGTGATGGGACTTGGATATGGAAATAGGCAGAGAACTTTTGTGATATGCAATATTGGTGGAGGATTTGCGATATCGCAATCGGTGAGGGAAGAACTTTATTGTGGTAGGCAGAAAACTTTGCGATAAGCGATATTGCAATCGCAAAAGGAAAAGGGATATGAGCAGATATGTATTTCAAAGGAAAATGGGCTGATAGCGATAAAGTTTTGCAGGTCCTATTCTTTTAAAAGGCCTTCGGTACATTTTATGAATGTTTTTAAGATATTTCAAAGGGGAATGGGGAAGCATGACTAGACTTGGAAATACAAAGGGATTTCGGTCTAGAGTTAAAAATGGGTCACTGCGGGTAGAGTTTAAAAAACAAAGGGTAAAATGGGGCCTATGAAAGAAAAGGTTTTTTTTTTATAGAGAATATGGAGATTTCTCCAAAACAATTTAAGTTGGAAATGTTCTTCCTCCTTTCAACAGTGACAAAACCCTCATCTTTAATAGGCCATATCTTCTGATTCTGGGGTCCATTCGAGGAGTTACATACACCATTGGAAATATTATTTTGATTCCTATCCATTGGAGAGGGTCCGACTTTTTGCGCTTTGGGTAGATTGAAAACACTTTTTGCAGCGAGTGAAAACATTGGCTCCAATTGGGGATAGTGCCTTGCTGGCAAGTTACTGAGAACCTGCAGACTAGTAGCATTCACCATTGGTCATGGAGTTAAAAATATAATGAACTTGTAAAACCATAAAATCTCCATGAAACTTTGTTTGCAGGGAGTCCTTTCCTCATCAAATTGAAATGTAGAAAAATAAATTCTACCAACTGGAAGGTAAATGCTCAACTAGTGAGCTTATTTATATACAACTTCTAGCTACATATAGGGCTCAATTCACCAAAGTGAGTTCAACCCTCCAATGGAGCCAGGCCAACATTTGGGTGTTGGACCTAATCCTCCATGCTGCTGAAATTTGAAAATCAAAACAAGCATGCACCATGAAAAATCTTCAGTCGAAAAACCTGATACATGCTCTAGGAAAAACCTTTGTCACTGACTTAAGAATTTTGTCATGTAGTCAGCTATAGGGTCACAGAACTGATAAGAAATATTTGCAGCTGCCTTTTTTTCAAGCAAAATCTACTAACCAATATCTTCTTGGTCAGGGTAGCCACAAACACTGTTAAGCTCCTCATCTTTAGATTTTTCGAGAAAAACTTGTTGCTGGAATCCTTCTCCCCACTTGCTAGTAAACCACTCCCTTTGAACATCTATGACCATCTCATCCTCCTCTGAATAATATGAATAATAAATCAGAGGAGGTTCTTGAAGTTGTTCTCCAGGTGAAAAAAGTGCATCATGGATTGGAGCCTCTTTGTTGACCTCTTGGTGGGTTTCCTCTTCTTGTGCATCTTCCCATGACTAGGATTGTTGTGGCTTTGCATCACATGACTCTCCATCAAATTCATATATATCATAAGAAGGAGAAACATCAAATTCGGTTGAATAAGATCTCTGATGGTTTATTTGCAACTCGATGATGTTTCCTTCTTCTATTTATTGCTCATTGGGTGTTGCTTCTTGATGCTAGTAGATGTTTTCTTGGAGCGGAGCTCCAAAAACATCTTCAACAGGGTCATCCACCTCGAGAATATATTCATCATTAAAATGTGTGAAACAATATTCAAATAGAGCATTCTGCAGATATAATAATTTTCAATAATTATGGAATGCTATATGAATTTTTTTTAATCAAGATATGCTTCCACGAGGTATTTTCTATACCAAATTCTAAAATCGTCTTCTAAAGTGTACATGAACAATTTCATTTGTGCATCTTCAAAAATAATACCCTAATGTTCCATTCATGAAAATCCTTAAGGTGTTGGTCCGAACTTCTATCTGTGTTTCCATTGAATATAGGCAAATAGGTATTCCATTCATGAAATGAAGGGACATGCTTGGGATAACCAACAATAGAAGAAAAAATCAGTGGGGCAAATTGGTTGGCTAGGAATGTAGGAATGACCATTTTGAAAACCCCCTAGGTGATTGATTTTAGTTTTAAAGGTGGGAAAGTTTTCAGCTGCTTTATCATAAGAGTGAGTATGAGGCTGCTTGAAAACCATGATAGTCAAATAGAGATATGGATAGTGGAGTCACCAAGATGTTTATCATAAAATTGAGACAGTGGAGTTGCCAAGGTGAGATAACTTCAACCCACACTATCCTTGCTCACCTAACAAAGGAAATGTAAAGATTTGTCATATTAGGGAAAAATATTCTAATCCGTTCCCCAAAAACGACGCCAAAAAGATGTTTCCGCTTTTAATTGCACCCATAACACAAGTACTTCAGGAGACATAGAAAGATTCCTAGAGACAACCTCTAGGTTGATTGTAGACCAATGCCTAGGAAATCTTAGGTAGAGGAGTGTATAGAATATTTTCAATGGGGGCTCTTGGTTTCACTCCAATTTTCATGAAGTTTGAAAAGATAATAAGGGGGGGCTTGGTTCAATAGGCCTTCATTAAGGGAAACAAAAGCCAATGCATGGATCCGAATGTTCACGGGGTAAATTGGGCCAACTTCATAGAGAAATGTCTGGTTCAGATGGTTGAGACACAACAACGGGCAGCTTAATATTGTAGTTGTAGTAAAGGTGAAGAGGAGGAGAGAAAGGAGGGGATTCGATCCATAGGGCTGTAAGATAATCCTAAGAAACAATGTCTCGGTAGAGGTATGGAATATTGAAGAGGTGGAATGGTAGAAATAGTGCAACGCTAATGAAAGTTTCATGCCAGATGGATCATGGGTACCTTTCTCACCAAACAACGTGATTAAATCTGGGCTCACACAGGTACTGCAGGTTAATCGAATAACAAAATATTTTGTACACAGGTACTGTAGGTTACAGACTAATATAGGTAACTCTGTCTTAAACACATGGATTATTCACTTATTTAGCAGCCTAGACAGATCCATGAATTAGAGAGAAACCAACAGCTTGATTACACTATTTCAAAGGGAGAAAAACATATATGAAATGAGATTTACAGAAGATGAAACATACTTTGTATTTCCATGATTGGAATCACCATGGAGTTTCATTAATACTTGGAGGGTCCAGATAACTAGTCCATTACATTTAGAAGTGCGTTTATGAGTCCCTTATGAAAAAACCAATAGAACTAAATGGCACCACAAAATTTGGACCACTCAGGTGCCGAATTCCAGACCCCTCTATTAAGTGTTTATCCCCCTTATTTATACAGTGAAGGGGGGCATTAAATCCACATTTACAAAATATCTCATCCAAGGGCCAACTGTTTGATTGACTAGCTGCCTTGACCTCTGATAGCTCCGCTACCAAAATTTATTTCTAAGTACTTGATTCCTTTCTTGAAAACAAACAGAAATTACAGAATAACAAAAATAAAAGGAAAATGGAAATACGAAGGAGGAAGTATCCCTCTGCTGTTCCTGTGAAGGCCCTTGATCAAGACACATCTCTGTCATGATGTGCCTTTCCTTCTTTTCGACCAGTTCCTGTTGCTTTCACCTTAATTGTCTAACTTCTACATTCTTTGCAGTTGGTAGTGATTGACTGGGGTTTTCTTGTCACAGAGCAACAACAGAGTTTGTCCGAGCATTCCTTTGCATTTATGACTGAGTAGAGCTCCACGTCGAGGCATTAAGTCTTCTTGAGTCCCCATACCTTCATTTACTCTGTATTCTATTTAATGACCATGCTGCTAGATATACGCCGAAAAATACCCTCGCCTTCCCACTGAGTGGAAGCGAAGTAGATGTTTTAATGTTCATTGATCTAGGCCTGTTGTTATCAAAATCACAATATAGGAGATGGAATTTATAACATATTTCATAATTCCTGCCGATTTTCTGAACGCGCAACTTCAATAAAGCATGACACACATAAAATATCTTATCCGAAACCAAGACTCGTATATCACCATCAGAAAGTGAAAAGGGGCTTTAATACTGATTTTATGGTGATTTACCAATATCTCAGACTTGAAATTTCTCAAAACCATAATACATGACCTTTTGGGTCCATCACAATCGCAAGTTAGAAGGGAGTTCAGCGGAGGAGGGAATTTAACTTGTGCGATCCCTAATTGCGATATCGCAATCAGCGAGGGGAAGGAATTATCACAATTGGTGAGGCTGAGGAGGGAGTTACGATATGATAATTGGTGGAGAACTTTTGCAATATGTGATATTGGTGGAGGAGGGACTTTATCGAAATCAGCTAGGAGTGGCGATGGGCCTTGGATAGGGCAATAGGCGGAGAACTTCTGCAATATGCGATATCGACAAAGTATTTGAGATATCGCAATCGACGAGAGAAGAACTTTATTGTGGTAGGCAGGAAACTTTGCAATATGCGATATTGCAATCACTAAAGGAAAAGGGAGATGAGAAGATATGTATTGCAAAGGAAAGTGGGCTGATAGCGATAACGTTTTGTGGGTCCTAGCCTTTTAAAAGGCCTTCAATATGTTTTATGAATGTTTTTAAGATATTTCAAAGTGGAATGGGGAAACACGGATAGAGTGGGAAATACAAAGGGATTTTGGTCTAGAGTTAAAAATGGGTCATTACGGGTAGAGTTTAGAAAACAAAGGGTAAAATGGGGTTTGTGAAAGTTTTTTTTTTTTTTAGAGAATATGGAGATTTCTCCAAAACAATTAAAACTGGACCTGTTCTTCGTCCTTTCAATGGTGACAAAACCCTCATCATTAGCATGCCATATCTTCTGATTCTGGGGTCCATTTGAGGATTTCCATATACCGTTGGAAATATTATTCAAAGCCATATCCAATGGAGAGGGTCTAGTCTAGATTTGAGAGCTTCTATGGCTTGGAAGATGGCTGAAAACGTTTTTGCTCTTTTGTGCTTTGGGTAGCTTCAAAACACTTTTTGCAATGAGTGACGACAACAACTATAAAAAATGGAGCTCAAAGTTAATGAAAAAAATAAAGGGGTATAAGAAATGTTAATGAAAAAATGGATACCTATAATATCTAGTGAAAATAAGTGTTTTTTAAACGGGGAAGGTGTATTGGGTTCATTAGGGGGTTAAATAATGTGATTTTAAGATGTATTTTCCAATATATAGTCAAATTAGGGGTATCGTTTAGTATGCCACAAACACACGTGATACGTCAAAGGTTCATTGAGTGAATCCCCCATGTCCCTTACAAGATCATCCTTGCTGACCTTTATGAATTCCCATGGTAGAAGAAAATAAATATTAGGGAGTAGGAGATCTTATCAAATTTTTTCTCAAAAATTTCCTTGAGTGACAAAGGAACGAGATAACAACTAATTTTTCCTAGATCCTGATGAGCTCTAGTATTGAAACAAGAACGTTGCAAATCCTAGGGCTACCAAGTTTAATTTATCAATCTTGGAGTCCTACAAAATTAAGAGGTGACACTATTATATACACATTAAGTTAAGCTCTACTCAAGTTTCTCTAAGTTGGTGAACCATACCAAGGAGTACAGAGACCAACTTACAAACCAAATCTTGACTTTGCAAAAATGAAATAATTCTCCAAATAAGAAACCCTAATCTAGTTTCATAAATGAAAATGTTGCATGGTAGTAAAGTCTAAACTACTTGCAAGGAATGGAAATATTGCATAAAATCATATGTTAAAATACTTTCAGGAAATGTAAATGGTAATCTACTTGTAGGAAATGTAAATTCTAATATACTTGTAGGAACGAAAACCTAAACTAATTGCAGAAATGGAAACCCTAACCTATCGTAGGAAATCAAATACAAGGAAAGAAAACCTATTCTAATTGCATAAATAATAGGGTATGAATTGACCCTAAATAATTATATTCAAGAGAGATTGTATTCTAGTAACAATGTTCATTAAGCATCTTGGGAATTAATCATGAAAACCATCCCTATACCATTCAATTCATGAACTTTTTTACTAACCCTAATTGCATAAATATTTTTTAGTGGTGAAAAGACAAATCCTAAGTTGTCTCTAGTCTTATTCAAACTTGGTTTTATATCCTAAGGGTCATTTTATAGGGTAAAGGTGAAAAATCAAGCTTAGAGGGAAAGTTTAGTTGAGTTTTAAGGGTATATGCGTAGTGTTATAGGATCATGACAAAGTGCTACAATATTTACCTATTTTGCTATAGGATTAGGTTCGAGATAACTTTGTGGGCTTAGAAGGTATTATGTGTTGAAATATGGCAACAAGAATATTCCAATTTAATTTGTCCTTGAATTAAATTGTGAATTAAAATCGAATTTAGTCTTAACAACTACTTGAAAATAATTAATTAATTCATTTTGAATTAATTAGTTGGAGAAATTCAAGTTAGAAGTCTTTCTAAAGTCATGCAAGAGTTATCCCTTAAATTAAGGAGATAATATTGAGTTATATTTTGGTTGTAATTAGTTAACTCAGTTTACTAAGTTAAGTCCAGTTAAATTAGTTCCAAACTGTTTGAGGAACTAATGGTGAGTTAACAGTTAGTTGATGCATGCATGCACTCAACTAATGCTACTCCAGTTAACTGAAGATTCCCTCATTAGAAACTCATGCATGTCTATTCTGAGAAAGATCCAATTGAGATTAAAGTCAAGGACAATGTACTATCAGTTGCATGTGTTTTCTTATAAGGAAAACTCGTGCATGCAGTCAAGGAATCATTCCTTCAGGATTGCGCGGTTCTGACAGTGTGTTAGAGCGTGTTACACTTGGTAATAGGAGAATCATCCCAGAGGAACAACGCAAGGAAATAGGAGCTTGGAGGGTAGAGAGGAAGGCTTGAGAGAAGCCAAGATTGCTTGTGAGCATCTGTGAGGATTGTATTGAGAGCTGGCTAGCTGTGAGGTCTAAGGCTTTGTATAATTCCTATGTATTTCCACCTTGTATGATAATACAGATAGTGGGGTTTTTAGCTGAGGCTTTCCCCAAAGTATTCTCATGTGTATTTTGTATTTATTCTTCTTCTTCTGGTTATATAGTTCAACTTGATATTTAATCTTTTGCAAATTGATAGTAGAAGTAGTTTATAGTATTCTGTATTGATTTATATTGCATTATCGGGTTAACCTACACACATATTTTCTACATTATGAAAGTGGGGAAGGGTAGTGGAAGGTGGAAGAAGGTTGTATGAGGTCCTTTCCAAGCTTAGTACCCCTCAGGAGCCCATCTTGTACAAGGAGGAATGCACACAGTGGCCTTTAATAAATATGAAATGAACTCTCGATGAATAGTGTGTTTGAAGAAGTTGTTGAGGAAGGAAGGAAGGTGATGAGAATAGGATAACAAGTGGAAATGACAATGCTCAGCCCTGCAAACCCATAGTCTTACCTGCACACAAGAAATATTATGCTTTTGATGTTTGAAAAAACTACTAAACAAATTATAAATTGCAGAAAACAAAGATGTAAAAGGAAAGCTAATCTAAGATGTAACTATTGAAAAAGGAGAACAACTATGTCTTTTTTTCCAATGCCAAGTCTACAATAAAACTTCTCACAAGAGAGATGATTGATAGACTTGAAAATGTAGATCTTTCATAAACAAATATTGCTAGAAAACAAGGAAACTCTACTAAAATATGGACAAGAAAGAAAGTGCACAATAAAGTGTACAAAGGAGAGAGAATAGATTTTTTGGGTTGGGCCCTAACCCAAGGGGACTTATCCCTCTAAAAAAACTGAGATTTAAGATGATATAATTCTTTTCATTTATATAAAAAAATGCTCAAGTACATGATATGGAAACTGAAAATGACCAGTGAAGGCTCTTACCTCTAGTAATCTCTTTCCTTCTCTAAAAATTCGAATCCTATTGAGCCCTTGGGCTTCTTTATTTTTACAAATATGATTGAGGTTAAACCTCCTTGGAAGGAGTGCTGCTTCACTCCAAAGTTAGTAGAAAGGTAGATCTAGCTCCCTGAGATGCTTGTAGGAATTACGTGCATCAATTATCCATCAAATTCTCAAGCTATAGGTGAGTAAACATAGGGATAAGTTTGAGTTGAAGGTGAGTAATTGTAGGGGACAAGGCTTCTACATTCACTCCAGCTGGTTCCCAACATATCCCTACACATTAAATGATCATTTTCCTGCACATTCAACTATGTTAGACTACACGATATGACAATATTATTTTACTAACCTAATGAACATATTATAGCTTAAAACATGTCATCTAATGCAAAGAGAGAAAGGTAAAATCATGCTAAAAGATGGCCAAATGGGACTTGTTGTGTACCTATTAGGAGGCCCATCATCAGCCCGCTACTAAAAGGGTTTCTTATCCAATGAGCAAATTATTAATTTATATGCAACTCATTCATGACTCTGGTGCCCTTCCTAACATGTCAAGGAACTTTAGATGGAGTTCCCTCCTCAGGTTAAAAACCTACACTTACCTCTATCTTTTAACACTCCGTTTTCTCCTCTGCTTGATATATTCTCTCCTACAACCCCAATATCAAAGGAGGGTTGAGCTTCTTCCCAATCCAATTAATATTTTTCCTTTGAATGATTATTTTATAGAGGGGGGTCCTTTCTAAGGCACTCCTCATCCTTTGTGGGGAGTGGTGTCTTTTATTTTTATACCATGTGGTAGGGTGTGCCATCTGTTATAGCTCCAAATCTCACTATTATGGTTTGTGATGCTACACTCATGGCCTAGGGCAACCCCTCCTTCCAGACCTAGTCCAAAATCTAAAAAACAGTGTTTTATTCCCTGTACGCGACATTGCCCTGAGTTAAACGCGTGTATACGTGGGTTCATACATAGCTAACCCGCGTATATGTATTAAAACACTAAAAAAATATAAAATTCCTTATTTTCGGGCGGAGATCGCAGGTTTTACCTGCTGATCACCTGTTAGTGCCCGTGGCCTCAACTGTCCCCAACCAATTCCTAACTAAAAAAACTACCTTGGAGTTGGTATAAAAAGACATCATGGGGAAGGCCTAAACAGGAGAAATCATTGAGCAAAGTTATTATACTGATTTTCTATTCCCCTGATCAGGTCTGAAAACCCTTGTGCCTTCTGCACTTCCCCCATTTGTACAGGAAACCCTTGTTTCCTTGTGATTTGATGTTCATCCCTTATTTATGACATCTTGGAGTGAGTATTGGAAGGTGATCTACTAGAGGCTGTAGGCGGGACGGATCTAGAAGGAGGCTGAGCTTTGAGCCTGCATAAGATGCTCAGGTGATATTGCTCTTTTTCTGTACTATTTTATTTGTCTAATAAAGAAACACGTCTTGTTCCCGATATGCTTCTTTCTTTATGTTAATGATGTTCATGTTTGAATTTCATGTATGAATGGATGTTTAAAGGTTTATAACTAACTCCTTTCTTGTATAACATAAAGATGATTTTCATGTAAATCTTTGTCCATATATTGCTGCATTCTTTGGAATTGTTGGTTTTGCAGGGCAAAGGAGCGAAAGGGACGTGAAGAAGGGTTTGGACCCTTGAGGAACTACTTGAACGTAGGACCTGAGGTACATCCTTCTCACCTTAGAAATAGCTTTTTCTAGCATAATGGCTGTGCGTGTGCATGTTTCTTGATTTAGACAACTTTCAGTCTGCGAGGGTTCCACCCAAGAGCCTTAGGGGATAAAATCCCTCAAAAGAACTAGCGACTCCACTGGGGAACACGCAAGATTTCTTTATTGGAATCTTGGCTGCTCTGAGTGATCAGAGCAGAAAGATTGTTATCAATCTTTGTGTTCAACTTTGCTTCTTGGTGATTTTTTGTTTGCGTAACGAAATCGATATTTATGACCATTTACTTCTTTGTTTCATCAAAGATGTCATTTTGATACTTTATTGAAACCGTCTTTTTGATCTGTTTTGGTCTTTGTTACCAAAGCTTTCCTTGCTGCCTTCCATTGTCAAAAGCCTTTTTGAGCACATTTGTTTTTTGTTGAGTTTTCATTCTTTGTTGGGTGTCAACTTGCAAAAAGTGTTTCTTGCTTGTTATTTCAATCGTGAAGTGTTAGTTTTTGTTGAGAGAATTTTCAAAAAGACCCTTTTTGTTGCTACTTTCAAGTAAACTTTTTGAAAAGTTTTAGTTTTTCTTTCTTGAATTTGCTTTTCATTTAGTTTCCTTTTGCTGAATGAAAGTGTTTTTTGTTAT
>APFE030152523.1:58118-68280 GCA_000404065.3 Pinus taeda
TATAGGGACATGGGACCCTTTAATTCCCTCTTTTGATCCTTATAGTTCTCATGATTTCTCAGAACTTGTTTTGCCTTCACAGGAGGAACTCTTTGAAGCCATGAGTTTTGACTACCAAAGGAATCCTTGGCCTGAGCCTTGCAAGGGGTTTGTTCAGCAAAACTATTATGCGTAAGCCGTAAGGCTGCGTGGTTCCTTGTACCATATTGTATATATAAGGTATGCATTTTCGAGTTTTGTATTCCATAACACAAGATTTTATATGAAGTTTATATGTGGGATGTATTAACTTCTCGTCTAGTGTTCCTATTTATGTATACAGAACTTGGAAGATTTCTCCTTTTGAAGTTTATGGTTGGTCCGTTCTGACAGGTATTGGTTCTCGAAACTGGCATATAGGTTAGGTTTTTTCCGCCTGCATTCTGCACTTATCAGTTTCCTTTTCCATTTTTGGCCTTAGGATCGACCCCACCAAGTTATGGTGCGGAACCTTCTCATTGCTTAGAAGCATCATGACTTGTGTGGTAGAGCCTACCTTATCATGGGTGCCCTAGTTAGTACCTTGTTGTCGCTTGGCGCCCATGCAGATTTTTTGTCTTTAGGCTCAGGAGTCCTCTGTAGTCCCGCCATGACTTATGCCTTGAAGACTCATTCCTCTCAGCTTTTTCGCTTTGTTCTGGCCTTATACCCTAGAGGCTCCTTTGTGTAGAGTTGTACTGCTGCATTGCATGTTGACCATTTGCACCTTTTGGCCTAGAGCCGGCTTCACTGGACTCGTGTTTAAGCCAACTTCTGACCATGACATCAGCAAAAATCAACCTTGCATACCTTTAAACCGCTGCAACTTGACATACCTTGATCCATGGAAAGGACATACCTTTGAGTGTCACCGACCAGTTTTCGCCTCCCTGCATTGAGCATAGGAAAGTTCCCCTCCCAGGAACTAGATCATCTGTTTCACCGACACTCATCCTTGTCCATTATACCATAGCATTCTTTTATTCTTTTTCGAGCTTAACAGAAAAAGACAAAAAAATTAAATATTTCAAAAAAGAGCGGGAACGGGACAGTATTTCCACTTATTATTGGCAGCAAGAGTCAGTCGTGTCGCCCTTGAACAAAGCACTCAAAACAGAGTCTCCTCCACATGGGTGGGATTTAGCTTGACTTAGGTTTACCATAACCATTGTTATCGAGTCAGTTCTCCCCCGCTTGGTTACCTCTCTTCCAATCATATGGAGGTTCGTTCGTGCCTCCTGCATGATGAACTTATACAGATTCATCATATGCTGCCATAGTCACATTGAGTCGTGCTTTTGTTCAAGGGAAGTTAGCCTGAGTCGGCCTCTCTGCGGTGTCTCTTGACTCATTTTTCAGTCGGCCATCTCGGTTGTCAGTGTCATGTCTTACATCACATCAGTTATATTGGTCCTTTACTCGTGCTGGTTTGAGAAGGTCCCCATTGACTTCTTGCCGGCGGGTCTTGTCCTTATCGACGACGACATCTTGCTCTGAGGGCAGGCCTAGAGTTGCACCCTGGGCCTATTTTCATTATTGATAGGTTACCTTGTGCTCAGCATCGATCAGTATCATGGGTCTTTGACTGAGTGGTTTCCCTTGTGTTCGACGTCAGCTTACATTATCACACATTTGGATTCGTGCGGTACCTTGGTTTCCATTTGACCCTATTGGTGGATACCCCGCCTCTGTGTCAGCTTTCATTATTGGTTGGTTCAGAGGGTTTCTGCCGTGCGCTAGCTACATATTATGTACGCCGGAAACGTACCTCGGTTCGGTTACTACATCTTTCTTCATCCAATTCCTTCCACATTATTGGCCTACGGGTTACACTCGCGCTAGATTGATGAAGGATGCCTTAAAGCCTTCCTTCTAGCGGATCTTTCCCTATCGACTCCAACTCATTGCTCTTGGGCAAAGATCTAGAGTCCATTTGGCAGTACCTTGGGGTTTGCAGTCATTAGTGGCAGATCCTTTGTTATCGACAGTGGGAAACCATCATTGTCTCCTGATCGATAGATTCTTCTTCAGCTCATTTATTCACACTTGTTAGTTTGTACTGGGTACCTTGACGCTCATTATCATTATCGGTGAGTAGTCTCGCGTTTGTTAATGGTATACATCAATGATCGGTAATCAAACGATTTCTCACATGGTCGACTTCAGATCATTTATTCCCATGGTGTATAAATGTACCACGGCGGTCGGTGAAGACCTCAGGTTGTATCAACATTCATTGGTTCACTTGACAGTTGCTCTTGTTGCTGCTAGTTGATACCATTCCACTTTATATGTTGCAGTCATTCATGGTGACATTCTATATGCTGACGCCTGAGTTTGTAGTGCAGTATCATCCTTTTCCATCATGTTCAGTTGGTACCTTTTGGGATCAGTCTTTGATATCAGTGATCCATTGTATTTTCCAGCATCATTGATAGTTTATATGTGATATCCAGACATGTACTTGTTCGATCATGATCAGATGATCCATTATGTATTTTTCAGTCATTCATACTTGTATACTTAGTGGATCCACTTGTACTTGATATGCGGACATGCTTTGCTTTCTCTGAGCATGGGTATGCCCGCCTCAGACAGTGTTTCTTTCTGATCTTCTTTTGTGGCTTGGCAGGCTGAATTCTGGTGAAGTACTCCTTGGCTTTTGGCAGATTTCCTTTCCATGTACTTGCTTAATATATTTCGGCCATCATGTACCCCTTCTGACCTCAT
The DNA here is from genome assembly GCA_000404065.3 of Pinus taeda. Taxonomy (NCBI): domain Eukaryota; kingdom Viridiplantae; phylum Streptophyta; class Pinopsida; order Pinales; family Pinaceae; genus Pinus; species Pinus taeda. The sequence continues at coordinate 60,867 of APFE030152523.1, forward strand.
ATATTAGGGGGCATCTGTTATAGCTCCAAATCTCACTATTATGGTTTGTGATGCTGCATTCATGGCCTAGGGCAACCACTCCTTCCAGACCTGGTCCAAAATCTAAAAAACAGTGTTTTATTCCCTGTACGCGACATTGCCCTGAGTTAAATGCGTGTATACGCGGGTTCATATATAGCCAACCCGCGTATATGTATTAAAACACTTAAAAAAATATAAAACTCCTTATTTTCGGGCGAAGATCGCAGGTTTTACCTGCTGATCACATATTAGTGCCCATGGCCTCAACTGTTCCCAACCAATTCCTAACTAAAAAACTACTTTGGAATTGGTATAAAAAGACACCAAAGGGAAGGCCTAAGGGAGGAGAGAAAATAGAGAAAGTTTATTACACTGATATTTCCCCCTAATCAGGTCTGAAGACCCTTGTGCCTTCTGCACTTCCCCCATTTGTACAGGAAACCCTTGTTTCCTTGTGATTTGATGTCATCCCTTAGTTATGACATCTTGGAGTGAGTATTGGAAGGTGATCTACTAGAGGCTTGAGGCGGGACGGATCCAGAAGGAGGCTGAGCTTTGAGCCTGCAGAAGTTGCTCAGGTGATATTGCTCTTTTTCTATACTATTCTATTTGTCTAATAAAGAAACACGTCTTGTTCCCGATATGCTTCTTTCTTTATGTTAATGATGTTCATGTTTGAATTTCATGTATGAATGGATGTTTAAAGGTTTATAACTAACTCCTTTCTTGTATAACATAAAGATGATTTTCATGTAAATCTTTGTCCATATATTGCTGCATTCTTTGGAATTGTTGGTTTTGCAGGGCAAAGGAGCGAAAGGGACGTGAAGAAGGGTTTGGACCCTTGAGGAACTACCCGAACGTAGGACCTAAGGTACGTCCTTCTCACCTTAGAAATAGCTTTTTCTAGCATAATGGTTGTGCGTTTGCATGTTTCTTGATTTAGACAACTTTCAGTCTGCTAGGGTTCCACCCAAGAGCCTTAGGGGATAAAATCCCTCAACACCATCTTCTTGGGTAGGCTTGAAAACTTTCAGTACCTAGAAGCTTAAACTTTCCTCAAAATCAAATATATCATGCTATTGTTTTTCCATGTATAGAAGGGTTAATATGGGATCTTCAAAGATAGTTCTGTGATTTCCGATGACAACCCTAAGACTCTTCAACTTTGTGATAATGTATAGAGGCTCATTTGCCTCTTTGGAAATGGCCTTCTTAATTTCTTCATCCATGTCCTCATGGAAAATCTAAGAGGCTAGTTGATAAGCACCAGTATTGCAGCAAGAATGTTGCAACTCTTGGGGCTACCAACTTTACTTCATCAACCCAGGGTTCATATGAACTTGGAGGTGACACTGTTGTATACACAATAGATGCAATGGTATACTCGTCACTTTTCAACTGGGGAAATAGACCACTAGGGTTTTTCAAACTAGTCTTCTATTTACTAGGAGTCTGACTACCAAATGGAAAAGGGAAAATTAGTCTCGATGTAAAAAGGGAATGCTTCCTACTCTAGGAAATGAAAGTGTTGAAATGGAAGGTGCTATAACGTGACAAGTAATTATCTAGCTAAGCATCGACACATTTTGCCTGCAAAAGAGACCTAACTTAACCTTGTGTATAACATCTAGTTATTTGGACTAACTTAGCATGGAATTTTATCTAAGAACTATTGTGATTGTTGCATGCATGTGCTAACTTAGAAATTGCAGAAAAAAAATCTTTTTGGATTTTTAGTTTTATGAATGCATTTGCTAATTTAACCAATTTGTTCTTTGGCAGGGGAGACATGTATGTGGAAGAAGGCATGGATTAGTTTCAAGGGTATGGACGTTGAATGGAGGCCTAACCTAAGATCATATGACCATTTCTACTCAATTCGGGCTTAAAATAGGTTGCTATAGGGTTTCATGTAGTACTACAAGATGTCCTAGTTCTACTACAGGATGCTCTGTTTTACCATAGGAAACAGGACGAAAACTTATAAGGAGGTAGGAAAGGTAGAATAAAGTGTGGGAACGGTGTCTGATGGGGAAATAAGGCATAGAGGAGGTGCACACTACCCAAGACATAGTCAAATGCTTCAATATGGTTGGATTTGCTCAAGGAAAATGACCACTTTGCTCAAAAAACAACAATCCAGATTAGGTTTTGGTGGAGTTTGGCAGTCGTAGGTGGAGAGGACTTGGATGGGGCGAATGAGATGAGGTCTCCATGTAGATCACAATCTCTTGCAACAACTTACACTATTTTCTTCATTTATGCACAATTTCATTTATACATGGAAAAGATGAGTTGAATAGAGGAAAAATAGAGTTATTAATAGATAATGGCTAAGTTTATGAATGGAAGTGCTTCTAACCCATATAAATCTCAAGAGATAAAAATGAAAATTGAAAATACTTCTAACAAATTTAGAGACAGTGATTAATTGAACAAGAAACCCTAGGTTATGCAGTAATCCAACAATAAATCTATTTTTTTGGGTTGTGTGAATGGAACCCTCAAATCATGATCCCATATGGGAGATGAGGTAAAGGCCACTATCACAAGCTTTTCTTAAGTGCTTATTGTCACCATGGTACCACTGATCTATCTATCCGCAAATGGAAGAAAAATAAGTAATCATCTAAATGCTTGCACATTAAACAAAACCAAAATCACTTCAGCAACTAACTATGAATGTAATCTAAGCATACATGTATAGAAGGGGAACCTCTGCTATTAGGGTTGGGCTCGAACCCAAGATATTTAGCCTTGTAATTCAAATTAGTGCTGGATCAAGGGAATGATTTTCATTTTCATTAAAATATCAAAAATACATAAGACTTATCAGTCACAATGTCTTAGCTCGAGGATGCCTCTTGGCTACAACAAAATAAGTCGAATCTTAATGAGGCTATAGGCCTTCTTATTTATACAACTGAAGATACCAACAACTTCCTTAAATTTACGGAGGCTTGGCTCCCAACTCGAGATCAAAATGTCTTCAACTATCACTAGCTTGGTTGCCAATGACCTTAGTGGCTTGGTTGCTTATAACTATGAGCTGATGAGATTTGGTGGAGGAATATTTGAGTGAGTGAGGAGTTAAGGAGGGAGATCCAATCTTCTAAAATCCCTCTTTCTTTCCTAGTTCGATTTTCTACACTTTAATTAGCCAAAATTGCTCCAAATATTGCAATTAATGCACATTAGGCCACATGACATAGCATCTCATCTTTACCCTTCTCACTAAGAAAAATATAACAAAACATGTAAGGAAATGTGAGAAAAGTTTATTTTAATAAGATGGAGAGTGGCATTAAGGTCCATATAATTTACCTATTGATGACCCTCATCATCACCCCCCTACTAAAAGTGTTTCTCATCCTTTGAGCAACTTAATCTATGTCCATATCTTTCATTTCTCTTGTGGCCTCTTTGACATTCCAAGCTTCTATTGATGTATTCTCGTCTCGTGTATAAAATACTACATGCTTCTCTATTTCCTTCCATTGCTTTCTTTCTTCTTCTTCCTTTCTTCCTTCTAACATACCCAATAGAAATGGTGGAATGAGTTTCAAGCCAATTTAGTTTAGTTTTTAGCCTCTTCAGTGCCTTCTTATATAGTGGGGTCCTCTCTAGTGCACCCCTCATTCTTTCAGGGGAATGAGACTCCCTGATCTTTAGGTTGTATGGTAAGGTGCCCCATCTCCTTTGGCATGCTTTCTCACTTTCATCCCCTAGCAATCTCAAATTGTCCTCAAAATGAGTGACTACTTTCTCTTATGTAGTTAGGTATCTTGGTGCAAGATGGGGATCATTAGTGATGAGGTTGTGGGTGCTAATGATAGCCATGGAATTGATCTGTTCTCCTCCGATGTAAAGGGGATATTTTTCTTCTCTTTCCAACACTCTCTTTACTTCCTTAGCCTTGGCCTCCTCATGACTTATCCATGATGCCAAGGCCATTAGTTGTAAGTCAACCATCTTTGGGTTGGGGTCCCACACATTCAAGTCTATTAAGGGCAAGTTATGTAAGTATAATTCAGATATCTTGCCCCTATCCTCTAGGGTGCTTTGGTCACAGAGATCAATGAACTGCCTATAGTCTTGGAAAGGCATAGTTCCTCATTGTGTTCTTTATCTAAAATTGCATAAATTCTTCCTTTAGGTACAAGGCATATGATTTTTCTAGCATCCTGCACTGGAGCGCCTCCATAGAGAGGCTTTCAATAGTGGCTAATTGTCTCTCTTTTTCCTGCACCTTCCTCCTCAGCCATATGTTCTCAACCTCTAGTTGAGATTTCATCACTCTTTCCTCATCCCTTATCTCACTCAACTCTCTTCCCATCTCTAGCAGATTCTCTTCCATACAGCTCACATCCTCTACATTCTTTGATTTAGCAATTTGCATCGAGTGATGTGTCCTTTATCTCTCATTTTCAAGCTCAAAGAATGGAGGGATGGAAAACTTATGTGGTATTAATCTACCTTCCTAAATGAATCTGTAATAGGAGCTGAGATTGGGATGTGGGCTAGGTTCGAACAGCTCTTGGGGTTCTCCCTTTACTGTCTTTGGAGTATCTGTCTCCCCATGTACTTGTGTTGTTGCTTCCTTTCATTTCCTTTGTCCCTGTTGTCCTTCCTGCTGATTTTTCTATGTTCCTATAGTGTTGATAGAGTTTCCTGTAGGACTATTTGTGTTTCCTATAGAAGGATTTTCCCTTTTTGAAATTGGGTCAAAGGTTCTTTTATTTTATTTTCTCAGGTCGACCTGGTAATAGGCCTCCTAACATAGGTGATTGGTGACTTTGGGGAAGCTTGTTTTGATGTAACCTATACACCTTTCATTTCTAGGGAGAATTCTTGTCCTTTTGGCAAGTCTTCAATGACGACAATAGCCTTGGTAGGTGTTTTTGGACTCCCTTGTTTTATCCTGTGACTCCTCCTTTATTTGAAATATAAGGGAGTCTACCTTTGTCTTTTTCCTATTGACTTTATGGGTGTGCTTAGGATAGTCAAGGTAGAAGATGCCTCCTTCTCTGTGGGTTCAGGAGGCACTCTTGGGGATTCCTCCCCTTCCTTGATATGTGTTTTAGGGTTTGTCTCATCCTTTTGTGCTTCTTCCCCTTTGTTATTCTCTCCCTCTATTTTACTTGTCTCTACCTCCTCTTCTTCCTCCTCTTCTTCCTCTTCTTCTTCTTCATGTTATTCTTCCTCTTCTTTAAGTTCTTCTTCCTCATCTTCAAGCTCTTCTTCGTCTTCTTCTTCTGGTTCTTCTTCCTCTTCTTCTTCATGTTCTTCTTCATGTTATTATTCACTAGAGGTTGGGTCCCTTTCATAATCAATTCCTTTAATTACATATTCTTTTTCCATGTCTGTAAATGTGGACCACAGAATAGGGACTCTTAATTGGCTTAGGGCATCTTCTAGTATGAGCTTGATTAGTCCATGATGTGCCAACTGTTGATGCTTTCCTTCTTGTACCTTGATGCTCATGTCTATTATTGATTGCAATAAGAAGGAGGGCACACTAAGTCTTCTATTAGGAGGTAACTCTTCTCCAAATATCAGCTCATGTAGGAGTCTAAACTGGTAACCATAGACTATATTGAGCCTTCCCTCACAAGAAATATACTTGAGAATGTGATAGCTTACTTCATCCCAAGGATATGGAATGCTCTCCCTTCTAATCCCATTTTTGTCCTCAATTGGCTTGTCATCTTCCAAGAAAAAGTTCTTCTTGGCATAAGTGCTGCTAGCTTTATCCTCTTTTCTCCATTGTAAACATAGAGGAAGTGTAGTGATTCTACTAATACTTTCAGGGGTAATTGTTATTGACAATCCTCTCACCATAGAAGTGACACTGACTCTAGATTGAGGTGTGAGTGACATTGTAAATTCCTGAGCTACATCATCATCATATCCTCTAAGTAGCTCAAATAATCCCAACCATTGATGCCTTCTAAATATCTCTACCATAGAAGGATGTAGATGTATTCTAGATTTTCTTATGGGCTCCCTTTTGTTGAAATCTCTTATCATTTTCTCTCTCTATTAATCTACTTGCATTAGTTTGGTGGCTTTAGCTTAATAGTATTCCTAGGTGAGTGAGGTTTTAGAGTTTAGGAGGGTGATGACTAAAATTCTCCCTCTATCTCCACACAATTCCTCCACACAATTTTGTCTATTTCTATGCACACTATAATTACTAGGAAAAAAATGAATATTTATTTTCCTTTCTTCTTTTTTGGCTATCAAATTAAAAAATAGAGGATATGGGCTACATATGTTTCACTGTAATGCCTTGTTCAAAGAGAATGTTTGAATAGCTAGGCCAAAGGGACTCCCTCATAGATTTTTTGACAATTCCCACTATTTCCTATAGTTTTTCTGTGTTTCCTATAGGTGCTCACTGTAGGATGGTCGAGACCAGATTTCTTCTTTGATGGCTTGTTAAGCTAATTTATGTGACTAAATTAACGCAAGTATTATTATCAATCCGGGTTTGTGAAACTTGGAGGAAAATCCACTATTTGTGAAGATCAAGTATAAATACACTTTGAAAGATAAATGACAAAAGAAACTAAGGAAATATATATCTAAAACTCTTAATTCAATCAGCTTAAAAGAGGAAACATTGAAAGAGTTCTTGACTCAAGAGATCTGCTCTCACCTCAGTTATGACTTTAATGAATTAGAGGTTACAATCAAAGACTCAAGATGCATAAATCATACATGAAAAAGAGCTCTTAACTTAAGATACATTCAAAGTTTTCCATAATAACTCATTCATCTCAAGATATAAATCTAAATGGAAACAAACTGTTTGCATGTAAATAAAAGACTAAATCTAATTCACCATTTCATAGAGAGAATGCCCAACTTGAGCACTTGCTTGCCAACTCAATTAAATGATGAATAAACCATTAACAAATGAAATCAATAACCATGATGCAATCTGAAATAAGACTTTGAAAAACTAAAGCTATCATCAACTAGATTTGCAATGAAATAAAACTAGTCTAACTTGGAAGTGTACTTAGCTTGGTGTGGGGGCCCTCCACCCTTGCCTTGCACAATTATGAAGATGATATCAGAAGCTTTATATCAGTCAAACATCCATGTATTGATCAGCAAAATGAAAATAACACAAGTCTCCAACTTAAGTCTTCACACCAAAAATATTACAGCATAAAAGTATCAAATGTCAAGTGTGTTGAGCCATCAAAGTGTGGCTCTTAAATAATGAGTTTATGAAACCAACTGATCTGAAATCACTCTAACAAACATAGCTATCCTAATCCACCTATCCAAGTCGAATCCAACTTCCTCATCCCAAGAAATATGACTAAAATCAGGGAATCCTAAAACAACCCTATTTAAATGGGATTTCTGGATGACT
>APFE030152523.1:74323-110016 GCA_000404065.3 Pinus taeda
TTGTATGCATAGGTTCCCCATGGGCAGGTAAACGTAGTTTTGTCCTGGTCTTCGGTTGCTATTCTAATCTGATTGTACCCGCTAAACCCGTCCAAGAAAGAAAAATATTTCTTTCCAGCCAGAGAGTCTAGCACTTGGTCTATGAATGGTAGAGGAAAATGATCTTTTAATGTAGCTTTGTTTAGTTCACGATAGTCCACACATACCCTCCACTTTCCATTTTTCTTTGGAACAATAACTAATGGAGAAACCCATTGACTATCCGAAATAGGGTAGATGAACCCGACATTTAACAGCTTTTGCAGTTCTTCTTTCACTATTTCTTTCATTGTAGGATTCATTCGTCTTTGCGGTTGTCTAACAGGTTTCAGTTTATCATCAGTATAGATGTGGTGGATACATGTGCTAGGATGGATTCCTTGCATATCAGTATAATCCCAGGCAAATGCTTTTGAGTATTTCTGTAGTAATTCAATTACCTCTTGTTCTTGTTTTGATTGCAGCTGGTTTCCAATATTTAGATTTTTACCAGGATATACCTCAATTGTTTTGATTACAGGATTGGAAATTGTGTTTACAGGAAAGATGTTTACAAAAGAATTCTGCAAAGTTGAAATAGTACAAGTTTCCTTGAAACACTGATTTAAAAGGTTATCGGCAGCTTCATACTGTTCTTTTCTAAGCTGCTCTGAAATATTCGGTTCTGAAATGAAAAGATCCATTAAATCTTCATTCCCTTCCTCTTCCCTAAAATCAAAGAATTGATTAATACTTAAAACTGCTTTTGTTTGCTTGTTTTCCTGGGTTTCAAGTATTGATTCTAAGGAAGTGGTTTGTACAGGTGAATAAAGAGTGATGTGTTTCTTTTCATCTCCATGCGAGATAATCATACTTCCTGATCTGCATCCTATGAAGGCATCGGCGGTAGCTAACCATGGTCTGCCTAAAATTAGAGGGTGTCCTCCCAGATTTGTTTTTGGTTGCAGAATAAGGAAGTCAACAGGATATTCCCATGAATCCAAAGAGACTATGATGTCTTCTAATATTCCTTCCGGAACAACTTTTGATCTGTCTGCTAGTTCTAATATTGTTGAAGTTGTTCTAATGTCATTTAATTGCAAAGCTTTCATTGTCTCTAATGTCATTACATTGATAGCTGCTCCCAAGTCTATTAATGTGTTTGGTACTGAGAGATTATTAATTGATATGGTAACCATAGGGATACCAGGATCAAGATATTTTTCTACAGTAGTTTGTGTAGACATAAGGCTTGCTAGCTTACCAATGACTTGAATTGTAGTGGGATCATTTCTTTTTCTCCCTGATTTCTTAATGCATAATTCCTTTATTCTTTTAGCATATATAGGTATTTCTTTAATTGCTTTTAACAAAGGAATTTTCACATATGCATTCTTTAATTCATCTAAGATATCAAATTCAGGAAGGGTTATTTCTTTTGATTGTTCCACTAACCTTTCAGGGTAAGGTGGTGTTTGAGTTGTGATTGATTTCCCTTTCTGAACTTGTATTTCAGTTTGTGCTGTTCAGATGATTCTCCTTGTTCAGCTGGTTCTTCTACAATTGGTGGAGAATCCTTTTTAAGTACTTTACCAGACCTTAAATGGACATCATTCAGAGGAAGAATAGAGTAAGTAGGAAAATATGCTGCTTCCTCTACAGTATATGCAGATTTGTCCACTTTGTTATTTGGATTGGCCACCGGTTGGGCTGGCAATTGTGTTGGTCTTGGTTGATTTGATGGTAACTGTAACTGTTGTTGTTGTGGCAGCAATGGTGGTGGATTCTGCTGTGGAAATGGAATGGATGGCGGGTATGCAGAATTTTGCTGTTGAAATGGCATAGATGGAGGATATGGAGGATATGAAAATGGCTGTTGGTACTGCTGCTGGTAATATTGTTGGTATTGTTGAGACTGTTGTGGTTGTTGGTTTCCATAACCATATCCCTGCCAACCTTGTGCAGGTTGTTGTTGATATTGTTGTGGAGGCCAAGCTTGCCACGGCATAGGAGGGCTCCAAGGATTATAAGATGGATAAGCATAATTTTGCTGAGGAATTTGTTGTTGATTTGGCTGAGGCATTCTAGGTGGCCATGGTCTCCTTGGTGCAACATAATAGAAACCTTCTGCTCCTTGCATTTCATCTATTGAATTATTTTACAGTTCTTTCAATGTTATACATTGTTCTGTGGAGTGATTACCTGTACAAAGACCACACACTTGAACGCTATCTAAAGGACAGTCTCTCAAAGGATGTTTCTTCTTACATTTTGAACAAAATATGGCTAAGGCTTTCTCTTCTTCTTCCTTTTTCTTATTAGCCTTTAGCACATCTACTTGTGTCCCTAATGTACTCAGAAGATCTGTTTTGAAATTTTCCAATAGACTTCCTATTTCAGCCCTTGTTATTCCTCCTGCAGCTGATTTTGCTGCTTTAGAGCTTGCTTCCTTTCTTCCGGTCTTTGATCTCCCTCTAGAATATTTTTGACATAACTCGACAATTTCATCAAATGGAAGATTTGAAATATCTCCTTTACCCATTACATTTAAAATGTCAAGGTATTCATCTCTTATACCTTTTGAGGAAGATTGTGCGAACAGTTTCTTGATTTAGGGAATGTTGTTTAGACTTTTGAAGATTATATGCAAACCGTTCTAAATATTCTTCTAGATTTTCATCTTCTTGTTGTGTCATTCTAAACACATCTTCCTTTGAATCTCTAGATCGGCAATAAGGCTGGTATTTCTTAAGGAAGACAGTTCGCATATCATCCCAGGAAGCTATTGTTTGTTCTCCTAATCCCATAAACCATTTCAAGGCTGCTGCTTTCAGTGTTGCAGGAAAAAGACAAAGTTTATGGACATCATCCGTATAGCCATATGTTCTACATAAGATATTGAATTCAAACATGAATGAATCCGGATCTTCGGTAGACATTCCATAGAAGTTTGGCAACACAGAAGGTGGAATGTTTTTCATTTTTACTTCTTCTCCTAGTATTGCACTGGTATCTATTATTGGGAAACCAAAGGTTGATTCTTGGTCAGGTCCATCTTCTTGTCTTTTCCTATCATTTTCTGTTTTTCTATCATTTTCGTGTTTCCTGTCTTCCTCTCTCTTCCTCCTCCATTCTCTTTGTTGTCTTTCATTTTCAGCTCTTTGTTCCTCATCATTAAGATGAACGGATCCATGTCCTTCTGCCATTGATTGAATTGTTTCAATTTCAGGTGGAGGTTCAAGTTGTGGGAAGATAGGAGGATCGATGGATGGAAAAACAAGTTGCTTTCCTTTCTCTTTTGGTTTTCCGGAAGTGGAGAATTTTTTCTTTGTTTCCCAAGCTGACAAAGTCTGCCTTTCAATCAAAGTTAATCTTTGGCCACTTCTTTGTTTTTCAATCAGTTCTTCAATGATTGGATTACCAGTAACAGGTGTATGTGATGATCCTATTTCTATTTGAGGGGGGTTTTTGATAAATCTACCTTGAGGATCTCTAACTCTAGGCATAAAGAAACATACTTAAAGAAATGAAATGTAACTAATGTTTTTGTTTATTTCGGATTTTATCTTTCTATTGACTACGCAGATATTTGCGTCCCCGGCAACGACGCCAAAATGTTGAGCTAATTTATGTGACTAAATTAACGCAAGTATTTATTATCAATCCGGGTTTGTGAAACTTGGAGGCAAATCCACTATTTGTGAAGATCAAGTATAACCAAACTTTGAAAGATAAATGATTAAAAACTTAAGGGAAGATATATCCTAAAACTCTTGATTCAATCAGCTTAAAAGAGGAAATATTGAAAGAGTTCTTGACTCAAGAAGTCTGCTCTCACCTCAGTTATGAATTAATGAATTAGAGATTATAAACAAAGACTCAAGATGCATAAATCATACATGAAAAAGGCTCTTAACTTAAGAGACATTCAAATTTTTCCATAATAACTCATTCATCTCAAGATATAAATCTAAATGGAAACAAACTATTTGCATATAAACAAAAGAGACTAATTCTAATTCACCATTTCATAGAGAGAATGTCCAACTTGAACACTTGCTTGCCAACTCAATTAGATGATGAATAAACCATTAACAAATGAAATCAATCACTATTCATAACCATGATGCAATCTGAAATAAGATTTTGAAAAACTAAAGCTATCATCAACCAGATTTGCAATGAAATAAAACTAGTCTAACTTGGAAGTGTACTTAGCTTGGTGTGGGGGCCCTCCACCCTTGCCTTGCACACTTATGAAGATGATATCAGAAGCTTTATATCAGTCAAACATCCATGTATTGATCAGCAAAATGAAAGTAACACAAGTCCCCAACTTAAGTCTTCAAACCAAAAATATTACAGCATAAAAGTATCAAATGTCAAGTGTGTTGAGCCATCAAAGTGTGGCTCTTAAATAATGAGTTCATGAAATCAACTGATCTGAAATCACTCTAACAAACATATCTATCCTAATCCACCTATCCAATTCGAATCCAACTCCCTCATCCCAAGAAATATGACTAATATCAGGGGATCCCAAAACAACCCTATTTAGATGGGATTTCTGGATGACTAGTCATGATTGACTAGCTCCAAAAAGGCATAATAAAACTCGTTTTGTTGAAACCAAGCATAGGTGGCTTGGTCCTAGTTCCCAAGCCTCCTATTCATGCATCCCATTCGTGCTGAAGTGGCCTTCATCCATATCAACCATGAAGTGATTACGGGAATTTCTTAAAACTGCCAAAATTGCACTTAAACTCAAACTTTAATAAAAACTTTAGAAATTGATAAATTAAAGTTAAATACCTGTTTAGACACCAAATATTCATTAAAATGAAATGGATGAAGCGAAAATGAAGGATAAATGGATAGCTAGGTAAGTTTCTCAAAGCAAAATAAGATCAAAACCGAGGCCCAACAATGACCAAACTCCAATGTGAACTAGTCTTACACCCAGGTAAAATGAACCTTTGGTTCCCTGACAACGGTGCCAGTGTGTCATCACTCCTTCGGATCTCCAAGGCTGAGGAAGAGTCCAGTTGAGGTAACCACAAACCAATATTTTGACTTGGTAGCTAGCCCTACCCAACCAAAGAGGGCTCTCTCCAAAGGATCATAGCCAAGAGGTCTAGATAGATTAGGGTTTTAGGCTATATGTAAAGTGTAGCGGGTTGCTTGATTTGATTTTTGGTTGGGTAGTCACAAGGATGAATGAATTAGGTCAAAGAATGAACTAGGTCAGGGAAAAGTGAATCTGAATTGCAGATATCTGATGGGGCAAGGTAGGCAAGGTACTTTAAACTTCGTAGTATAGTGATGAGAAGGTTCAGACTAGTGAGATGATAAAAAGAGCATGAGGGTCATGAATTCTTTTTAAACTGAAGAAATGAAACAATATATGATGATTTTCCCAAAATAGAGCATACAAAGATGTGTTCTGCTTATCACACCTTGAAATTCAAACACAATTAGAGTGAAATGGACCATGAAAGGAAAAAAAACATTCACACATATGATACTGAAGAAGAAACAAGATCAAAATACCATGCCATAGGAATCCCACCAAAATAGCTACAACTTCATCGAATATATTCCATGCCAAAGTCTGAAAGCTATTACAACATCCAAGAGAGTCCAACTTGTAAAATGACTAAGAAAATACATAATATAGGCCTCAAACCAACTCGTCCTAGCTTTAGGGGTCGAATCCATTACAGGAGGGGCTATTGCAAGAAAGGCTGAACTGGTAGCTAGAGTGTAGGGTGGTCAAAGTGACTCATCCCTAACTTAAGCAAATTGATTCATACATGCCATGTAGGCCATTTGATTGATGTATTTACCCTAGATAATAGTAAAAAACATAATGATTACATCATCTTGATCAATTACATGAGTAAAACATCAATTTCCCAAAGGTGAAAGTCAATTTGGAGAGAAATAGTGAAAATTGGAGAAGATTGTCAAACGCGCCCTTCCTTTTTCAAATGCGCCCTCTCAATGTCAAACATGCCCTCCAACTTCAGAGCTACTTTTGGGTGCCTTCCCGGTGTCAAAATTTGCTCCAAGTTGCTTGTTGGAAATCCCCTAGAGTCCACTTTCCAGATATGACTTCAGTTTTCAATTTGGAGGTCATTTTCCCTGTCAAAATTCCAATCTCCCAAGACTAGTAAAGGCGTAGCGACCAGGCCCAAAAAGAGGTAGAAAGGTGATTTTTTAGTGGCATTTTACCCTTTTGGTTGACTAGTTTTCCTCCACATGCTTAGAAAATGCATAGGGTGCATGTGCTCATCACTTTGAATTCAAAAATCCTAGCCTTTTTTGCATCAGATGCCTCAAAAAATAGCACAACACCCTAGGTGTTGCGCGTTTGACATATTGACTGTGTTAAAAATACTTTAAAAAACACATAAAATTATAACGTGCAAAAATTGGTCAAAAATTGTCAAAATTGGTGAGATGATGGTTGATCATCTATTTGAGGCATGGAGTGATGCCTCGCCAAGGATATCTAGCCTTCTTTTCTCCTCTTGCTTGGTCAAGGCTTCAATTTTTGCATGAGCTCTTTTGAGCTTGGCTCTTGCAATTTTGTTTCTCATGGCATAGTACTTAGCCATCCTTCTCTGCATGTCAATATCCCTTTTGGCCGTGTCTAAGAGGCCCTCAAGATGAGTGTTCACCCTCTCGAAATAATGTTCCCGTTTTTCATTCACCATTTTGGAAAATTTCTCATTTAGGGTGAGCTCATTGGTTAATTCTGCCTCCCTTTTCTTTTCTAGCTCCAAAGCTCTCTTTAGGCCTCTTATCCTTGGCCTTCTACTTGGCACTTTTTCATCAAGATGTTCACCATATTTTCCATATGCCTCATCAAGTAAGGCCTTAGCCTTTTCAGCCTATCTCTTTTCTTTGATGATCTGAATCTCCATGAGCTCATTTTTTACCTCAAATTGCATGTTCTCCAACTCATAGTATGAAATAATGTATTTGGCCCTTTGCAAGTAAACTTGGAGCCCTCCTATGAGTGCATTCTTCTCCATGATGACAATGGTTGTGTTCTCACTGTCATCATGTTCATTTGGGTCAACTAACTGAAAATCATGTTGTCTCATGGAGGTCTTCCTCCTACTATTGGATCTCTGCCTCTATAACTTTTCCTTACCCTTTTGTACCTATTTTGTCGATGAATAAGGCAAGGCCCCTCCCAAAATATATGGGGAAAACACTTTCCTATGCCCTCTCTGATAATTATGTGTCAAGGTACCTAGACCAGCCTCTTTGGGCTTGTTTCTCTCACCGTGCTCAATATTTTCTTGCTCACTGCCTTCATCTCTGCTAGGGAATGAATAAGCTTATGGGATGGTGATGATGAAGGTGATGGTGTGGCTGACTCATCAGGTGAAGATGGATGATGTATGGGCTGACGTGGAGGAATGAGGTGGATGGATGAGAAGATGAAGGTGCTTCTTGGCCATGTTGAATAGGTGGGATTGTAAAAATCTCATCCAATATGAAAGTGTCCCATGCAATGTTACACTGATCAAGGTGGTGTAGGACCATCATTTTAATGAGGGAGTAGTGAATGATGCTTTGCATTTAATGATCATAGTCCTTCCTTTGGGCAATGAATGACATCTTGTCAATGTCCCGGTAAAGATAGTAGGGCAGATTGAGCATTTTGACTCTTGTAAAATGCATGAGTAGCTGAATATGATAGGAATAGAGCCTGGAAAAACCACCCTCACATGTGAAGTACTACATGATGATTTTCATCATGGGAATATATCTATCTAGGAGGTAAGAGAAAGGAAATATCCTCTTTCTCTCATTCTTGTATCTTAGTTTAAGATATGGCTCATAATAAAAATGATCCAATTCTCCTTGTTTAAACCATTTTTCCCCTATATTTGGGATACCAGAGGCATCTGCTATGATAGCATGAGATATAGTGAATGTGACACCAACAAGGGTTACTTGGCTATCATGGAGGTTGGTGATGAATAATCTAGTAAACACAGGATGATGTTGAATCCTTTCCACTTTCTCACAAAACTCAAAACAACCCACATACTTAAAACTTGTCACAGTGTTGGGAGATGCCATGAGTTCTCTAGTGTTGATTGGATCATGTCTAATGATTCTCCCTCCTTTCTTATATTTCCTCCTCTCATGTCTTTCTTCCTCACTCTAACCTCTGTTTTCTTCTTCAGCCATGGGTTATTGGAGTCAAACCCTAGGAAAATGATGAAGTGGAATGTAAGAGTTGGGGGTATGGAAGGAGGTGAGGAATTGTGAGGAGATGGAAATATGGAGGTGACAAGGGGTAATTATGAAATATAGAAATGGTATTGGGATGCTAGGGAATGAGTTTTAGGAGTGGAATTAGGTTACTAGGGTTTTAAACTTAGTATGACTTCCAAAACCAATGAAACACTCTATAAATCAAATGTAAAGGAGAGGAGCAATGCAATCTTAACCTACCTACTTCCTTTGGAGCACCTTGGTGGAAAATTTTGGTGTTTGGAGCAATGTAGGGCACTTTGGGAAACTTTCGGTTTTTCTTGAGCAAAGGCACAGCACCACAGTCAAACGCACCCTCCACTTACAAGCGCACAGCGCCCTTAGAAAATACACTGGATTTTCCTGGCAAATGCGCTACACCAGTGTTGAACACGCCCTCCACTTTCTAAATGTGCCCTCTGCTCTTGTTTTGCCCAATTTCACCTAAAATTCGAAATTTCTCTTTCGCTGAGGAGGTTTTGAAAGTGTAGGAGTGCAAATGAAGGTAGCATAGATGTCTTTGAGGGCTTTTATACTTGAATAAGTTTTGATTTATGATTTTCAAACCAATTCTCTAATGTTTCATGTCACTTTTCAAACTTTCATACTAGTGCCTTTTTACTTTCTGACCTTTTTTCCTTTGACAAGTGGATGATGCTTTGGCAATCTTGGTTTTGACCTTTGTTTGGATACTATTGGCAATGGAATTGAGTAGGCAGCTGAAATGGTGACTTATTACATATAATAGACATAAAATTACATAAATGAAATAAAAATTATTACATTTGTTTTGAAGTAAGAATTTACAAACTGGAGTAAATTCCCTTCTTGAAATCGCATTTGCGATTTTTAGTAACCATGGTTACATGCTAGTAAACCCTTATTTAATTGAAAAAAGATATTATCTGCTTCACTCTCATACTTTGGTGACCTTATGCAGTGAGATGGTGATTTATTTGGACCTCGGGAAAACAAAACCTAGGTGACCTAATGGAACCTTCAATGACTGAACTTCAGGTGGACTTGGCTGATATAAAACATGATGAAATGAGCCTTTATGGTCAATGGATGCTCAACAAGACACATGAAGGTGGGCCAGCAAATACAAATTTTTGAGAGGGGAGTGTGATTTTTTATTTTGGACTACCACCAGTGAGTAAATTTTTGCATGATGACCTAAGTGGAATAAAAAATTTCAAATGGGACACTAATATGATATGAAAGAGGAATCTTTATCACTAATGATAGCATGAAAATACTGACACTAACAGATAGAAAATTTTTCATGAATATACATTATCCCTTTGCGCCTTTTTTCTTTTATAATGTCACTGAGACTTAGGATAAAGGGAAACATAATATTCTTGAAACCAAACTATTTCTACCTACCCTTTTAACTTTATTTCTTTTCTAAACTAACATTTTTATTTTTCTAAAGGGGTGCATTTAGACTAGCGAACCCATAATTTTTTCTTTTATGGAAAATCAAATACTTAAATCATATTACTTATTTCTCATATTCATTCAGACTAAATAGTTGAACCAATGTCATTTTCTACCTAACTATTGATTTACCGAGATTAAACTATTTGGTAAATCTTTATTCTCTAATCTAATTTACATAAATTCAAACATGTTTAACCATGATTATATTGTATGATTAAACAAATAACTAGTAATTGTGGCATTTTAAACAAGTTGCACACAACCTTTCTTTATCAACCAGGAAGAAAACTATCTATAAGTAGTGGCATTTGTATTCACAACACTTTCAATATTATTTTCTTTTTGTTTTTCTTTCTTTGATGGAGTTCTATCATTTATTCCTTTTTCAATATTTTTTTTGTTTTCCTTTTCTCTGTTTATACCCTCTTTTCATTTTGTTCTGTTTTTCTTTTTGGAAATCATTTGCAAATTGACAATTATTTACAATATGAGATTTCTGAGATAAAATACTCAATCACCTTGAGATCCTATAAATTATAGGACCCTAACAACATCAATCTAGAAGAACTTTTATTCCTTGCATTTGTTGCCTAATGAATATTTCTCATCACAATAGTAACATAGTCTTTTTCTTCTCCTTTCAACGATTTCCGTTGGTGAATCCTTTTGAAACTTAAGGGTTTGGGTGGGGCCACTAGCCAGGGTGGGGCATGAATTTGATGGAAATGATGGACGACTGGATTGAGAATTAATAGTCATTTCTACATCTAAAGCTTTGTGGAAATCTTCCAACCAAGGCACGAGTTGATGCATTCCAACATGTGCTTTGATGACTTCCTTGAGACCACTAATGAAACATTCCACATAAAAGGCATCTCCTAGACCTTGGGTCTCGATAGCTAGTTGTTCAAATGTTGTGATGAAGTCTCATAATACTATACCAGTTTGTTTGAGCTTAGTGAGGTGACCCAAAAAGTGAGGGTCCCTATCAAAATGTGCACAAATGGCTTTAGAAAATACTCCAAGTTGATGTTGCATTATGGATAAATTGTTGTCCTTAATGGAAACCTACTTTATAAAGATGTAGTTGATGTCAATAATGTGATAATATGATTGTGGAACTAAAGCAGATAACTGGTACATATATTATAGATGATATGGACAGAGAAATGGCAGTTCAGTTACAAATGAATGACAAAAGTGAACTTTGAGAAAGTATACGTGGTTCCTGTGAAGGGTCACGTACATACCCAAGTCTTGTGAATAAAAGTTGCATACATAATCCAAACCATGGAAATATGGATACCATGGGCCATTACCATGGTATTGGCCCATATTAATTGGAGCGACAATATTCATTTGATCCCATCAACAAATACTAACAACTTTACTAAAGGATTTACCTAAGGTATTGGTTTATCTATCTATCTATCTATCTATATATATATATATATATATATATATATATAGAATAGGCAATGGAGATAAGCATGTTGAGTGTGCAAGTGAAAGAGTTATTCTTATGTGATTTTATCTAAAACAAGTGTGCACCAGGGAGCAAGGAAATGGCTCAGATCTAATAGATATAAAAGTGTAGTAAAGACTAATGAATACACTTTCTTGATTCCTTTATGCTTGTGGATAACAATGATAAATATGTGGTTATAATGACGTTGTAATATGAATATGTGACAACGATGTTTGCAAAATGGGAATTGTGTTTGCAGTGAAAGTTTTCAAATCTATATACAAGTTTGTTTCTGAATAGCCGCATACATATGCAGATCTATTTTTGGGTAGTCATGCATATACCTTGAGATATGTTTTTCACTATGTTGAGATCTGTACACGAGTGTTACGCATGATAAGAGCATATATATATATATTATATATATAATATAATTATATATATCTATATATATAGATTATATGCAGGTCTGTATAATAACAATCACATATATATTCTAAATTAGATTTGGTTAGGGTTTACAATGTTGTTTGATGACGACTGTTTATATATTCTATTGTATTTATTGTTGCTTGTTAATGATGTCTGATAAGCATGATATGTATTTGGTAGTGTTGTTTGGGTTGATTTAGTTGTGGATTGAAATATTAATCATTTATAATGTTGCAAAAGTGTGACTGGGTATGGTTCAATGTTCTATGATTGGTTTAGTACTTGATTCAGTGGTTGTTTCAGTGCTACACTGATTCAGTTAGCTAAATGATTAAATAATCTGAGATCTATACGCAAGTTTTATGCAAAGTAAGTGTGTATATAGGCAGGTTCTCCTAAGAACATTCACGCATATATTCTAAAGTTCATTTGTTCTATTTGGCTTATGTATTCAACAACTCTATGCTTCAGAGATTTAGTTGGTTTACAGTGCTTCAGTGATTCAAATTTAGTAATTCAGTTTGACATCTTGGTTTGGGCTTATTGTTGGTGTGGGCTCAGTGTAAAAATTTGATGAAAGGTGGCCTACAGGTTGATTGATGATTTTTTGACAAGATGATCCAATGTGAAAGATTCTGAAATGTGGTCCAAAAGGTGTTGAGGGTTGCAGCCTTCAGTGAGAGGGTGAGAGCTCCCTTCTAGTAAGAGTCGATAAATGAGATCAGGGGGTTCTAGCTCCCTTGCAATGTGTGCTGGAGAACAAGTGGAAGTTGTAGCCTCTTGTAGGTGGGTGCCTGTGTGATGGTAAGAGTCTACACGAGTACAAGATGTAATGAAGTTTTTCTTTATATAATAAGAAAGAAGATAGAGACAATGAGAACAATGGTTTTCTCCCATATTGGGTTTCTACCTAAAATCATGATGTTCTATGTATTGTTATGTATATGGTCATTACTACATTCTTGATGGTTAATGAATTAATAATGCATTGGTTAAAGTTAACTCATTGATGAAAGATATGACAAATTAAGTAAACTGGATATACGCGATTTGCACTCACCAGAGTCGCATACACACATGGGTTGCATGAAGAACAATAGCGTACATAAGTATGAATGTCAAATTGAAAGTTAAAGTGAATTAAAAAAACTACTAATTTCATCCATGCCCCCCCCCCCCCCACCCCCCCTTCAATATTTTTCTTAACAATTGGCTTTCTGATGTAGCATTTTTTATGCCATTGCCACTACTACCAACATTCTTGTTCCAAGTAAAAAGCTCCCACATGTACTTGGGTTTTGTCATCCCATACATTGTTGATTTGAAAATATTGTTCCATTTGTGCCACCCACACTAAAGGGTCAGAACCCTCAAATTTGTGCATGTCAATATTGGGTGTCTTATTACTAGAATATTGGTGACCCTTGTGGAAATGATGATACCTCTCATATTGATAGTGGCAAGATTCTCCTTCCAGGCACGCATTGAAATTCTTCCCCTCCGCCATGGGGTCTTTAGCCTTGATGTATTGTTGTATTGGTTCCAGGGCCTTTGCAACTATGTCTTGGATGGAGGTGAGGAGGTGTATTTCTAGATCTGTAACTCTTTTCTCGAGGTTTTCCATAGCTTGAGTACTCGTAGTTACCATAAAATTTCCCTGGTCAAAATTTTGGTTTACTTAAAATTAGTATGCCTATAATGGGTGCAAGACAAGGAGTCCGTTGAAGTAGGTCACTTGAAAGCACTTTTAAAAATTTTGGGACCACATGAAAAATGGAGGCTTACTAGCAGATGGTATCACTATGATTAGCTCATCATTCTGAATCTAGTGAGCTAGGTCTCTTGCAAGAGGAAGTGTGGGACCACCAAACATTTTTTAATACTCCGATAAGAGTATTACTCCCAATGGATAAATACTGCAGTGGTCAAAATCCCAAAATCTCAATATCACAAAATGTGTAGGAATTTAGTGATCCCAACTGATCAATACTGCAGTGGCAGAAACCTCAATTTTTTGATACTGCAAAATGTGTAGGAATTTGGCTGTCCCAACTAATCAATATTGTGACAACAGAAACCCCAACTTTTAGATACTGTAAAATGTGTAGGAATGTGATGACCAACAACAAGAAGTGAGGGAACTATGGCAGTAAGGAGTGTCAGGAACTATAGATCACGATATACAATAGGGGTCTAACAGGAGTACTCAGACCAATCTTTGAGAGCACCAACTAAGGAGGATCAATTGTGCCCTTAATTGCATTACTCGACTACCCTTGTTATGTGCGAGTAATCTCCATGGGTGTTGTTCTCGGTGTACTATAACAGCAAGACGACCGATATCTTATCTAAGGTTGGTTTCAGGGTAACCTAGGTGGACTTCCGATATACCAGAGTTACATGGAAGAGTAGTTTGTGTACATATGTTGTTTGATGTGCTAATACTTGAAGGGTTACCAATAGGGGTTATAAGGGAGTCCAACAAATGTGACCACATCTTGTAGTTCTTGCGTGTATGCCTCCCCAATCGTAGGTCAATGCGTGTAACAACAAATCTCTGTAGTTTAAAGACGTCAAAACATGTCTCTAACCTTTTTTTTTTTTTTGCTAAAATTGTTGGTGCGACTAGCCCAGGAAAGTGCTTTGATGCCACTTGTAATTCTCTTAAGCTACAAATAACATCAAAATGTTAGAAAATACCATAGAAATAATGCCAAAAATGAGACAAGATGGAAATATTTTATTATGAGTAGCAAAAAATAATGTTCATTTGTCTCTTCGAAGGGGCAACCTCCAACAGAACAAAGCTCAGTTACAAAATACTCGACGAGACTTCCCTTGCTATCTTGGACTATATTTAGTTTCATGAGATCCAAAACCCTAACTACTAGTGGTCCCTTGCATAATGCAGGCTAGCCACTTTATTTATTATCTATGGCACATTTATTCATCATCCTTAACTAAACTAACTAATTATGGTCCATTTTTATAATGCAAATCAACCACTTACAATCATCATTAATACGGTTAACAACTTATGGGACCTATTTACTAAACTAACTAATCATGACTCTTACTGAGCCCCTCGGCCCTATTACATCAATAAAGAGGTTAGGGTCAAACCCTAACATACTAGCAATTATTATCTTGACATTTTTTTTTGAAAATTTGTTTTTTGAAAGTACATAAATAATTAAAAGTTCAAGACTCAATATATTGATAAACAAATTTTTCCTTATAAATTAATAATCAAATAATCAAATTTATTCCTTTAATAAATTAATAATCAATTTATTTTATGTTATACTTTTTTTATTCCTTTATAAATTAATAATCAATTATTTTATGTGATATGCTTTTTTTAATCCTAATTTAAATGCTTTAATTTTGAGTTTAGCATATTTTTTGTAGTTTATATAATTCTAATATACCATTTAAAAAAAAATTATACTATATCCATTTACACATTAAAAAAAACAACTTAAAAAATAACAAAATTACAAGCTAACCGAGAATTATATTGTGCATTTCGACCAAAAATACCCCAACATAAAACAATTAGATTATTTTTTAAAACAAAATGAGTAATCAATCAACTTGCATTCATAAAGATCTTGGCCACTACTCCAATTAAATTATTATATTTTACTGCTTTTCATAATTCATTAATAAAAAATAAAAACTTTTGACATTTGAAGAAGAAACGGCCAAAAAACCTTAAGAAAGGAATCCTATGTATACTGACTTATTTACCAAGTTGAACCTGAAAGGTTCACGAGATATTATAATCTTAGTTATCATCATTTCATTTCAATATGTTTTAGGGTCCCACGTTGGAGTCTTTTTCTTTCAAGATAATGGGTTTTGGAATAATGTTGGCTAGAAGGACTACATTGAGCCCAATGCCAAGAGGTAACATCATGATGCTTGGGAGTTTCAATATTCCCTAGAAGGACTACATTGAGCCCAAGGCCAAGAGGTAACATCATAATGCTTGGGAGTTTCAATATCCCCCACTCCTATGCAAAGTGTGGGGGTGATACCTTGCTTTATATTGGGTTTCTTGTATGTTTATATGAGAACATTCAGTTGAGGAGCAATACTAGGCAAGGGATATAGCAACCTTTAAATTATTATTATAGATTTTATTAAGAGACAAATTCTATTCGAAGTAGGCTAGCCACTATTTAAGGTGGGGCATTACTTGGTTCTAGCATGAGAATGTTTTTTTGGTAAAGGAAAGCATGTGACAACGTTAAGTATGTAAATCTTGGAGTTGAGGTAGGAGAGGTAATGATGATATGTTTTTGAATTCAAATTTGAAGCAACCTCGATGTTAAACTAAACATGGCTTTTAGCTTTTGTTTGTGAAAATGTATTTTTTTAATTCTTCATTAGTTTTCAAGTTTCTCAAGATACATGTTTGTTAATTTTAGGTGGCTTTTATAAAATAATTATTTAAATATCTTCCATTTTAGTTTGATAATTTAGTTGAAGTGATGATTTTATAAATGGTTTAAGCATTTTATTACATTGGTTTTTTTGCTTACGCAAGAGTAGTGCCTTCTAATTCATTAAATCAAGCAAAATTTACAATATTTACACCAAGCCACCAAGCAGTGTGGTCTAAGGCTTGCTAAGAGCGAGCTTGATAGAAACTAAGCCTACCCTCAAAAGATACTCTCCCAAACCAAAAGAGTACATACAAAAGATAACCCATGGGGAACCCTCCCAGCACAAAGTCGCGCCAACCAAAGCCCAACATGCCTCTAAAACACCACCGTCCAAACTTCATAAGTAAATCAACGCCTGAGATCCATATCGCACTGAGAAGAAGCGCGGAGGATAACCCCCAGACCCCACCAAACCACACATTTAATCCCGATCGTTGATCTGCCTACTCCCATCGAACGACGAAATTGCAAATCGCGTGGCCAAAATGATTGGACAATAGTGTGCGATGAGGGTGGTTTTTAGGTCCCACCCTCATCCACGCGTCACGATAAGAATGGGATCGCTGCCCAGAAAAGAAAACCGCCATCAGCTTGAAAGCGGAGCGATCGCTCCAAAACCACTCTAGAAGCGATTTTGTCTCCCGCCACTGGAATTTGAGAAATGGAGCCGCCACAACAGGGGCCATCGGTTGTTTACTTTCCACCCCCCTTCTGACCAAGATAACATTGCATCCGACTCTGGAGATACACAGGGAAGTGATTCCCAAAGTTGTGGAGGCTGACCCTGAGCCGTCTCCCACCGTAGGCTTGTCAGACCATGAAAGGGAATCTTGCTGTAATTTGCTCATTGCTAATTGGCTTCCTTAGTTTTGTTCTTATACACTTCTTTGTCCTCTTTCTCCTGGTTTTGGCAAAGTGCTTTTAGGTTGCTTGGTAACATTGCGAGCCAATCTATCGAAATTCTACTGTCCTTACAGCTGACACCTTGGTTGGCCAAGATATCAGCCAACTTGTTGGCCTTTAGACGCACATGGATAAATCTAAGTGTTCGCAGTCCCTGCAGATGTTCCTGAATTTTTTGGAACATGTTGTTTTCACAAAAAAACAAAATTCCGATTAAATATATACTATAAGACAAATTATTTATAAAATATTATTCTCATCAAAAGCTTGTCAATTTGAAAGACCATCTTTCAATACAAATTTCCAAATTAAAAAAATAACATCATTTCTGATTCAAAGACAATAGGTTAGGGAAAGAAGCATATCGAGGTTAGGGAAAGAAGTTGGACAATAGGTTAGGGAAAATCGTCGTTAGCTTGAACGTAGAGCAATCGCTCCAAAACCACTCTAGAAGCGGTTTTGTCTCCCGCCACTGGAATTTGAGAAATGGAGCCGCCACAACAAGGGCCATCGGTCGTTTACTTTCCACCCCCCTTCTGACCAAGATAACATTGCATCTGACTCCAGAGATACACAGGGAAGTGATCCCCAAAGTTGCAGACGCTGACCCTGAACCATCTCCCACCGTAGGCTTGTCAGACCATGAAAGGGAATCTTGCTGTAATCTGCTCATTGCTAATTGACTTCCTTAGTTTTGTTCTTATACACTTCTTTTTCCTCTTTCTCCTGGTTTTGACAAAGTGCTTTTGGGTTGCTTGGTAACATTGCGAGCCAATCTATCGAAATTCTATTGTCCTTACAGCTGACACCTTGGTTGGCCAAGATATCAGCCAACTTGTTGGCCTTTCGACGCACATGGATAAATCTAAGTGTTCACAGTCCCTGCAGATGTTCCTAAATTTTTTAGAGAACCCGTAGTAATCTCCAATGTTTAGTTACTTTCTCCAGCCTTGTTCCATGACTGATTCTCTTGGCCGCATTGATGACTAACTCTAAATCAACTTCTATTATTACATTTTGGCAATTGTTCTGTTTCAGAAAATCCAAGCCTTGTTCCAAAGCCATTAATTCCGCCATTTTGTTGGTGGCTTTTCCTAGATGACCATAGAAGAGGGAGATGATGTTTCCATTTTCATTCCTAAGAACCCCTCCAAAGCCCACCATGCCCGGGTTGCCCTTTGAAGCCCCATCGATATTATACTTTTAAAAGCCTTCCGAGGGAGGATTCCAGAAATCTTTCCCCAGTTCCCTCAAGTTTACTTTCCTGTTTATACCTTGTGGAATAATTCCCTGCATTCCTAACTGCCTGAGAATTGATAACTCTACTTCTAAAGGAGGATTTTTGGGGAGATCCCTTACTTTTGTGCTGACTGTCTCCTTAAGCTGTTTTGAGATTTGTTCCAACAAACGAAGAGAGGAATTCTTCTCTTCTTTGAAGATTCTTATGTTTCTCTCTTTCCACACATTCCAAATGATGAAACTTGGCAACAAAGCCCAAGCAGAGTTAAGAACCTCATAATCCGAAAAATTATTCCTCCAATTGATCAAGTTTTTAGTGATGCTTCCTTTGTCTCTATCAGATTGTTTGAAGATGGAAGTGAAAAAATCCCATAACCTAGAGATGAAAATGCAACTATTAAGTAGATGTTTGATGGTCTCCTCTTGGACTTCACAGAGCTAGCATCTGGAGGGTCCCAGAATACCTCTCTTCCTGATATTATCCCAAGTTAAGATTTTCTTATGGTGAACCAGCCACATAAAGAGTTTGATCTTCATCCAGCCCTTGTGCCTCCATAGCTTCTGCCAATATCTATCCGCAGCTTGGGATTCCAGCCCAAGGAGAATACATTTTGCTTCCTTAATGTTAAAGTTTCCCTCTTTGTTGCTGCCCCATCTTAGTTGATCCTACCCTTCTGTACCTAAAATCGTCCTCTGCTCCAACAACCTATTAAGGGTTTCTACTCTATAGTTCAGGGTCCTATTCTCTCTGCCATCTATTTTTTTCCATGTCCTCCATTTTTCTGTATTGTGAGATTGCTCCCAAAAGTCCTTTACTTTCACTAATCCTTGGTTTTCTGTCTCCTGTTTAAGGCCCAAAAATTCCTCTCTCAAAAGAGTTGGTTCTTGTTGCCATTTGTCCTCTTAAAAAAGAGCCAGATCTCCATTTCTGATTTTCCCAGAAATTGTTTTTTTGAACCACCTCTCTATTTTCCCAGGCCTTGTTCCATATGGGAGATCCCTTTATGTTTCTAGACATTCTTATGATATCATGAGAAAGTCAGGAACTGGCATATTTTTCCTTCCAGATGCTTGCACATTGTGCCTTAGGATCCTTAACCCATCTCCACCAAAGTTTGGCCCCGAGAACCTTACTTAGAGTCTCTGTATCATCCAATCCTAGGCCTCCTTGTTTCTTGGGTTTACAAATCTTATCCCATGAGACTAAAGCCCATTTTTTCCTTGTTTCCTCTTTGCCCCAGAGAAAATCTCTTTGAATGTTTCTAAATTGCTGTAAAACTCCTTTTGGATCCGGGAGAGCTGATAACATGAAGACAGGGATAGCTTGGAGCACTGCCTTTGTGAGAACCAGTCTACCCGCCAGATTTAGAGACCTGATTGCCCATTTCCTGACTTTATCTTGCATCTTAATGATTAGCGGTTCCCATATGCTTTTGAGCATAGGTTTAGCCATTAGAGGAACTCCCAAATACTTAGAGGGAAGAGAGTCTCTTTGAAATCCAAGGATTCTGGAGACATTTCTCTGGATAGCAATATGGGTATTAAAGAAAAATATTTTTGATTTGGAAAGATTAACTTCCATACCTGATGCCAAAGCAAAGTCCTTCAAAATCTGTTTGTATGCTAGTGCTTCCTTGACCGTGGGAACGCCCTATAACATGGTATCATCTACAAATTGTTGATGAGTCAAAACTTGACCATTCTCTGAAAGTTGGAGTCCTTGAATTTTTCTGGATGCTCTAGCATTCTTAATAGACCGCCCCAGCCCTTCCATCATGAGGATGAAGAGAAAAGGAGAGAGTGGATCGCCCTGTCTGAGTCCTCTAGAAGGAAGAAAATTTTTAGAGGGAGAGCCATTAATTAAAATAGAAAAGTTGGAGGAAGTCACCAGGGCCATGACCCATCTGATCCAATTATGATCAAAACCAAATGCTGCAAGCACTTACTTGATATATGTCCAATTCACTTTGTCATATGCTTTGGCTATATCCAATTGCATGATCATACCCAATTTCCCTTCACTAGTTAACGAGTGGACCACCTCATGAGCTTGAATTATGTTATCTACAATTTGTCTGCCTTCCACATAACCTGATTGTTCCCCCGAAACCAGCGAAGGCAGCAAAGGTTTGAGTTTGTTGGCCACAACCTTGGAAATTATCTTATAAACTACATTGCATAAAGCGATGGGTCTATACCTCTCTGGTGTTTGGGCATTATCCTGCTTTGGAATTAGTGAGATAAAGGAGGTATTGAGAGCTCTTAGAATAGTTCTGTTCAGCTTGGAGTCTTCCACAACCTTTATAATATCCTCTTTGACAATATTCCAATAGGCTTTGAAGAAATAAACATTGAATCCATCTGGACCTGGAGCCTTGCCATTTTGCATTTCCTTGAGGACCTCACTGACCTCCTTTTTGGTTACAGGTCTGTAGAGATTACAGTTATCGTCTTTGGATACCAACTTGGGGATATGCTTAAGGAGGTCCTTGATGAAGGGAACCCTGTCCAAGGTGTTTTCCTGAGCAATACCTCGGAAGTGCTTAACTAACACTGCTTCTATTTCCTCATGAGATTGATGTATCTGCCCGTCCACGTCCTTGATCAAAGAGATCCTATTGTGGGTCCTATTAGCTATAGTGGATTTGTGGAAAAATTTAGTATTACGCTCTTCTTCTTTTAGCCATTGAACTCTTGATTTTTGTTTCCAAAATATTTCCTCTTGATTGCACAACTTTTCCCATTCTTGGTGATGTTTCTCAACTTGGTCATTTTTGTCCTTATCAAATCCTTCCTTGATCAAAGCTTGGTTGAGCTCCATAATTTTATTTTCCACTACTTTCTTTCCTGCAAAAATATTGCCAAATTCATTCTTATTCCAGGCTTTAAGCTTCAGCTTGATGTGCTTTAATCTTTTGTGAAGCAGGAACATAGTTGATCTTGGAGTTTGCAAATCCTTTGTCCACCATTCTTCAATGTTGCTGAAGAATTCTGGGTGCGAAAGCCACATATTTTCAAATCTGAAAGGTCTATTTCTAGGGGTACCTATGCCCTTGATTTCCATTTGAATCGGCCAGTGATCTGAACCTCCAAAGGGAAGAATTCCTGCTATTATTTCCTTGTCTAGAAGCATGAGATCTTCAGAGATCATGAATCTATCTAACTTGGAGGCTACTTGTGAGCCCCCTCCTCTTTTATTGTTCCAATTATAGAGGCCATTGTTTGTCTCAATATCAACCAGCTTCATGCTTTCTGAAAAGATTTGGAAGGCTAAGGAATCTTTATTTAGAGCTCTTGTACCCCCTTTTCTCTTCGAGAGAGATCTAATCATATTGAAGTCACCTCCTAGGACCCAAGGTGGCCCTGCATGTCTGACTTGTAGATCCACCAAGGAATCTATGAACCTGATTTTGTCATCTAATCTTTGAGGGCCATAAACATTCATAACTAGGTAAGTGTCCCTGTCTCCTATTGGCCGTATAACAACTGATAAATAATTCCTTGATGCCTTAGCATCAATTATTCCAATTTTTAGGGATTCCAAAGAGTAAGGATACCCCCTGTTGTATTTTCTGCTTTAACTTCTAGAAACTCAAATCTACTAAGCCATTTACTATGGATTTACCTTAATTTCTGAATGGAGCATTTTGTCTTTTGGACAAAAATTATATCCAGAGCTGCTTGTTTAATTCTATTATTCATCATTCTCTGTTTTCTCTTGCTACCAAGACCTCTAATATTCCAAGTTGTGAACTTCATAATTAAAGATTGGTAAAGGAGTAACTGGTTAGGTGTTTCATCTTACCTGAGTCGACCATAAGCTTGCCACATTCCATCAGTAGCTCGTTTTGTTTTTTCCTTCCTCTTTTTTTCCCCCCTGGATTTCTCGGTGCTAACCCCAGAGTCATTTTTACTGCTTTCACCCCTTCATTGCTCTGATTTTCAATGTTGTTTACTCCCTTCAAACCTTTTGCCTGAGTTTTCCATAAGAATAACTGTTGTATTCGATTGAGCTCTTCTTGTGGTAGTGAATCTACCCCGCCTGTTGTTCCTTGAGCCAAGAATCTTCCTAGATCCAGGTTTTCTCTTTCAAGAATCTCCTGTAGCTCATTGTCCTCCATATCCATTTCACTTTGGGTCATTTCCTGATCCATTTCCAGCTCTGATTCATTCAGCATGATCCCCTTCTGTTTTTCATTTTCCTGTGTCTAATCTCTTTCTTTTTCCTTTTCCTTCTTCTCGTAATCTTCATCCATTGCTTGATCTTCTATTGATATTTCTTCATCCTCTTTAAGAACTTGGAACTGATTCTGACTAACCTTTTGTCCTTCATCTTGGTGTTGCTTTGGCCCTTTTTTTCCAGTTTTCCCTTTATGAATTGCTTTGTGAAAGCTATCTGAGTCTTTCACTGTGTTTATTTTGCTCTTAGAAGGTGCCCATGTTCATGGCATCTGCGACATCTAAATGGAATATGTTCATAGTCGACTGTTTGCACCCATTCCTCATCAAAAACCTCCAAGATGACTTCATTCGGAAGAGCTCCAAATAGGTCCATCTCCACACAGATCCTAGCAAAAGAGGTGTATTTTCCCCTCCTTATGGCTTCAAAGGCTTTGATAAACCGTCCTAATTTATTGCCTATGGCTGCAAGGGATTCAGTTTGCCAATAGTCAAGAGGTAGAGAATAAAGTCTTACCCAAACCGAAGCCGAAGAAAAAGTTTCCTGCTCCGGAACGAAGTTCATCATCCATGGCCTCATATAGAGCCCTGCTGCTGCATAGAAGTAGGGCCCTCCTTCAAACACTCTGTCTTTATCTTCAATGTTAGTGAACACCACAGTAACGAATCCTTTGGACCCCAGATGTAGATCAATGCTTCCTTTGGGTTTCCAGTGGTATCTTATCCATGTTAGTAAAACTTTTTCAGTGGGCCATAGCCCCATAAATTTGCATATGATTGCGTAAGTTCGCATGTGATCTATGTGCTCCTGCAGCGCTAGATTATTTAAAACTACTCTAGGAGTAATTTCAGCTTTGAGTTTGCACTGACCCTTCTAATTTTTGTCTTTTGTTCCCTCTATTTCGTCGTTTTCTTCCTTGTCTTTTGTGCCATCCTTTTCCTTTGATTCGGTACTGTCTGATACCTCCTTTCTATTTTTTCTTCCTTCCTCCTCATCATTTCTTCCTTTTTCCGGAGGCTTCTTAACCTTGTTGGCCATCGTCTCCTTGTAGGAGGGAGTGGAGCTCCCTCCTCTGCGCCGATCCATGGAAAGAAACCTTCTGCAGAAGACTGTAACCCTAATCACCTTTGCTACTCGCTACCAATATGTCAAGATGTCTATTACATTGTTTTTTTTTTTAAATGTAAAAATAAATCAATAATAAAATCAAAGATTATTATATTAATGTATCACAACTCACGTAAATAAATATCTTCAATCCTTAACCTAGTTGAAGGGATGATTTTGTAGGTTATGAAGTAATTCTCAAAACATTTGCTTATTATGTGTGGGATTTATCTTAAGCATTTTAATATAAAAAGAAAAAAGAAATAGTATAATACTAATATATTAATGAATTACAATGGAAATGAGATACATGATAATCACAAGTCAAAGACTAGATGATGTGTGATGTGAGTATTTGAATGAGAAATGATGTTATTTTTTTAATTTGGAAATTTGTATTAAAAGATTGAAAAACTTGTATTAAAAGATGGTCTTTTAAATTGACAAGCTTTTGATGAGAATAACATTTTATAAATAATTTGTCTTATAGTATATATTTAATTGGAATTTTGTTTTTTTGTGAAAACAACATTTTCACAAATTTAATATGGGTAAGTTTCTGCTACCATAACATAAATTTAGAGGAGTTATGTTACTTGTTTTAATTTACTAACATAAATATATTTTAAGTGAAGATCTAATATGTTTTGAGGGATCATATTTCTTTAGGTGCAAACTTATTTTAGAGTACAAAAAACAATGTGTAATTTTTCATTGTTTAAATTGTATTTTTGAATGCTATAGAGATTACATAATTAAAACTTGTAAGTCCAAAAAACCTTTGTTTAATTTACAATATATATATATATATATATATATATATATATATATATATATATTAAATTGTAAAAATATACTAAGATCACTTCAACCATTTTAACCATGAAAACTTATATCTATATATATATATATAATATATATTATATATATATATATATATATATATATATATATATATTCATTTTATCAATCCATATTAAAATGGTATATTAAGTTTCAAATACCTTGAGTTGTCAAAACGGAGCAAAAATCACCAATGGTAAAACTTCATATATATCTATATACAGAAAAAAATTGTTAAAAGAAAATATTTTAATGTGGTATATAATATATATGCAATGCCAGTTATGAATAAATCATTTTAATGTGCATTGATCTATGTTAGTTATAGTAGACATTACTTTTCCATTTAGAAAATATTTTATTTTTGTTTTAAGAGGAATATGTGTCAACTCCAAATTGAGCATGGACATATTTACATAGAGCCTTCACTCTGAGATTAAACCTCTTTGCTCAACAAAAATGTGTTAAATTTACATAAATTCATTTCAACTCCAAATTACAATAAGTCTAACTATTTTACCTTTCATTTTTGTTTTTTGTTTTTTTATTCTTGATATATTTTTGAATCAATTATATCCAAAATAAAGTAAAAATTAATTAGAATTACAAATTTAAATCAAAAAGCTAAACACCCAACGACAAGTTTGACAGAATAGCATAGATACGATAGAATCTGTCCAGTCTGCCGTAACATTTAATAGTCTCTGGTGGAGTTAGCCTCGGTTATAGGGAAGGCATGTATACCATTCAATCAGAAATGTACTTAAAGAACATCTATAGAGTCTGCCAAAACACTTAATGGTATGGTATGTATGGTAGAGTGTTGTAGGGATAGAATTTGAAGCCAATTTTTGTTTTAATAAGGTGGGAAAATTTAACTTAACAGAATTATTAATTAGCCAAATTTATTGGTTATTTGTAAAGGGTAAGATTTCACTTTTGTTAAATGTTTTGGTGTTTTGTATGATTAATTTATTTTCTTAAATTAAAAAAACACACAAGTTTCGTGTTTTTGTATTGTTAATTTATTTTCTTAAATTTAAAAAACACAAGTTTTTAGCTAAATTCAAGCAGTTTTAGGTACACTCTAAATTGATAGGAAAATCATCATTGGTTACTTTCTTCAATTGCAAACCAACTCATCACTATTATTCAAGGAAAATGACTGTAGGGATAACCATTATTGGTTACTATCTTCAATTGCAAACTAACTCATCGAAAATGACACTCCTTGGAATTACCAATTGGTGGTTCTTAAGGCAGCTCTTGCTAGATGCCTTGAGTTGTTAACCCATTTCTTTACATCCTAGAAAGAGGAGCTCTCACCCAAACTGAAACAATTTTAAGACATACTCCACACCCTTTAATATCCTCAAATGCAAACTAACTCATCACTATTAAAAAAGCTAGATCAGACTTCAATTTCGAGACCTGCAAGCATGCCTGTTCAAATCGATGCACCTTAGAAGTAATGGCTTTACCGTGCAGGGAATCAATAGTTGAATTGAGGGTTCTGTGAGCGAAAATCACATGTAGACAGACATTTGTCTACGCGAACCAATCAGTGTGTTTTATCGTCAGGACAACTTGTCCTGACGATGAAACACACTGGTTGGTTCGAAACGCGTCAACAAATGTCTGTCTACATCTGATTTTCGCGGAAGCTACTCTTTCAATCATCACTATTATTCAAAGAAAATGAGCTCTTTCTAGATGCCTCTTGATTGTTAACCCATTTCCTTACATCTTTTTATATACCAAACTAAATCAATTTAAGACATACTCCAGACCCAAAAAATTCAAAATTTCATTACATTTTTATTAAATTTTGAAATTCAAACCCTACCTGCCAGGATAATTTTGAAATTCCCACCCTGCCCTGCTGGCTAGTGTCTATCCTTTCAGATGCTCCAAAATAACTCTGCTGCAGTTTGCATAGACCTGGCGGAAAGAAAGAATCTCCGGACAATCTCATGGGCGTCAGATTTACTGCAACCCTCTGGACCTCTGGCAACTGTCACATGGTAAAGGATGCATACGATAGAGCACAGGCGTTTGGCGTTATCTATGTACCTTGAGATACGCTCCGATTACACTTTGTAGGTGAAGAGTACGACGCCGCTTTCATGACCACACACATGCCACAGTTTTCTTGACTGCACTCCTCCTCTGCCTATTAATTTGTCTCTTTGCCCCTGGAGCGCAGCGCTCCGACAACACCCATCGGACTCAATTTCCTGTGTTTTCCCTCGTACACTGTGAAAGCCCGGCCGGTAATGCGCGTCTTCGTAATAATTCCACTTGTTGCATTGCACAACAATCAATGGGAATCTGAACTTACATATACAAATTAACCTCTTCTTCACCGATCTCACACCTCATCCTCTTATTTCTCCACAGTCGGCACGAAATGGGGGTAAAGATTGACCATCTAGTTGCCTGCCTCATACTCCTCTATATTTCTGGTAATATATATAAGTCTCTCTGTTTTTAGTTGGCATTCTGGTTTTCAAGTTTTTCAGATTTTATTTCATGTTGTATGACTTGCTGTGATGTGAAGGTGGAAGTGGTGTTGTTGCAACAACTTTTACTCTGTTTAACAAATGCAAGCATTCGGTGTGGCCCGGTATCCAGCCCAGCGCCGGCAGACCCGTGCTTGCCAATGGTGGGTTTCGTTTAATGCCGTCACAGACCGTGTCCATCGTTCCCCCTTCAGAATGGTCGGGACGAATATGGGGTCGCCATGGTTGCTCCTTCGATAGCAACGGAAAAGGCGTTTGTACCACCGGTGACTGCGGAGGCCAACTCCAATGCAACGGTGCTGGAGGAGCGCCACCAGCCACGCTTGCCGAGTTCACTCTGGGCACACAGGACTTCTACGACGTAAGTCTCGTGGATGGCTACAATCTTCCCATTGCCATAGCTACCCGCAAAGGCTCCGGTAAATGCACATATGCGGGGTGCATCAGTGACTTGAACCTCAACTGCCCGCCTTCACTTCAGGTGAAGAACGAGCAGGGCTGTGTCATGGCTTGTAAGAGTGCCTGCTTTGCCTTCAGCACGCCTCAGTATTGTTGTACGGGTTCCTATGGAAATCCCCAGACATGCAGACCCACTAGTTTCTCTCGTCTATTTAAGAATGCGTGTCCCAGAGCTTACAGTTATGCCTATGACGATCCGAGCAGCTTGGTTACATGCTCTGGGGCTGACTATCTTATCACCTTCTGCCCTCATGGATAGCGACGCTGCAAATGCTTTCCACTTCTGAACATTTAAGACCAGCTATTTGGCTTTTTAAGACCATAGTTTAAGAGCAGCCATTTGGGTGTTTAAGACCATAGTTGCTTGAAGAAAAAATGCAATTGTAATTTGTGAACACTCTTCCCTTATAGGTAGTTGAATTTTGTGATCATTTTTCACTTTGGGCACTTGATAGCAGCT
This sequence comes from Pinus taeda, assembly GCA_000404065.3. NCBI lineage: Eukaryota > Viridiplantae > Streptophyta > Pinopsida > Pinales > Pinaceae > Pinus > Pinus taeda. Next base: position 102,135 of record APFE030152523.1, read on the forward strand.
ATTTGGGCCATAAAATCATATAGCTGCCATGAAAGTGTAGTTGTAATATGTAGATTTATGGCTTTTGTGCAGACATAGGCATGGCTTAGGTAGATATTGTTAGCTACTTTATATGTATTTCACTTGTAATGAAGCCTGATTTATAGTAAGCCCAGGTGCATGCTATATTTAAATCAAATCTTTCTTATTTTGTTGGGCTGATCAGGATTGTGTTTTGTTAAGATTAAAACGATGTGTTTGCAAGGATTTGATTTGCGATTTCGCTAAGAGTAATGGGCTGATCTGGATTGTTTCTTTCTAAAGATTAAAATGCTGTGTTTGCAAGGATTTACTTTGTGATTTATGTGCTCTCCTGAAAAAGATAGTTACAGGGGAAAAGCAATATCAAGCTGTTTAGAGGTTGGACAATAGGTTAGGGAAAGAATCATATCGAGGTGTTTATAGGGTTGGAGAATAGCCTTGAGATTAGAGCAGTTGGCCAACAGGCTGGGAAAGAACAATATCAAGGTGTTTATAGGTTGGAGAGTAGCCCTCAGATTAGAGCAGGAAACCTAAGTAGAGGATTGATGGAAGGCATTTTTAAGCTGTACTTTATTAAAAGTTTGTTTGTTTTCGCGATTTGTCATTTATTTGTTTGAATGACTTGTATTTTCATGAGAGGTTTATTTGAGAGGTTTATTTTATAGCACAGGATGATGGAGGCTCATTTTACAGTACAATCTCGTAGGCTTATTCTACATTACAGCCCAGTATGATGTGTAATTCTATAGGTGCGAGATGTGTAGTGTGATGTGTAATCTTATTTGATCTGTAATATGATGTGTATTTCTATGGGTGAGATGTGTAATTCTGTTTGTCCATCATCAAAATTGAAATTTTGTTCATGGGCTCAAATAAAAATTTTAAAATTTTCAAAAATTAAATAGCTATACAAAATATTTAAGTAATATAAGTTTATGAAAAAAATTAGATCTCTCTAGGCTCATGTTAGATATCTATTTAATATAGATCTATGCTGATATTTGCATTAAATGAAAAATTAGATCCTTCTTTAGATCCATATTTAATATAGATATAGGCTATGTTAGATCCATATTTAATATAGATATATGCTGATATTTGCATTAAATGAATGTATGATCTTGGGAGAATGAACATGGTAAATAATGATTGTATGCCTTTCTATTTTGTTTGTTGGATGAGAATAATGTAATATTCAATAATATGTTTTTTGGAATATGCTTTTTTTTAGGTGTTCAAGATGGAGTGCATTTGCCTTTAATGGTTTTCCAAGGTATTTGCCTTTATTTGTTTATGAGGAAAATAATAAAATAAAGGTTTTTTTTTTGTTAATGTGGTCAAAATGCATTGCGTTTGTCCATGGTGATTTCCCATGGTATATGTCTTTTGTTTTGAGGAAAATAATAAGAAAGGCTTTGCGAGAGTCCATTAAGCCTAAAAAGGGGTGAGAAGCAAGGCATTTGAGTATCATGAGTTTGTCTATCTTATTGTGTATTTGTGAGAATTTGGCATGGTGAGTGCAAACTTGATCTCGAAGACCCTATGGTGATATATACTTGGATCCATTTAGGATTTACAAGTGTGCTTTGTTAAATTGTAGTAAGAAAACGTTTTATTTGACTTGTGCCTTATTCAAAAGAAGAAATTCAAATTTCAACATCATCCAGATGATTTGAGTTGTAATTATGAGGAGCGACATGGCTAAGTCACTTAGTTAAGTCAGTGAATTCGTGGTTGTGGGTTAGAAATAGAGTTGTGCATGTTGATTGTTAAGAGCTAGCATTCTGGTGGAGTTATAACTAGTGAAATTTAGTTATCTGAGTTTTTGTCATGAATAGAGTAAATAGGAGTTTAGTGGAGTAGTTATAACTATTGTTAAATTATTGATCTATAAGTTAATTAATCAGTTTACTAAAAATAACCCTAGTCATGCATGCAATTTGAATTGTCTAGTTGAGTGGAAAAATTATAACTATTGTTAACTTATTGATCTATAAGTTAATTAGTCAATTTATTAAAAATAACTCTAGTCATGCATGCAATTTGAATTGCCTAGTTGAGTGGAGAAAAATGGCATCAATGTAATCATTATTGTATATTAGTGAGTGTACAATAGGGGAATTGTTTCTCTTGTGATTTGTGTAAGGAAATAAGAGTTTTTTCTATTCTTTAGGACCTTGGACTTGCACAAGGAAATAAGATTTTTTTTATTCTTTAGGCGTTGAATTCCCCAAGGAAATAGGTGCAAAGGTCTAGATTGGCTAAATATTTTCTGGAGCATATTGAGGAAGAGATTAATATTGTATTGCAGGTTGAGCTTCAAGGATTGAAGCTATCATTGTAATAGATCATTGTTCTCATATGATATAATCCAAACAGAAGAGGGTTTTTTGCAGTTGGGTTCACCAATAAAAGTAGTGTGATTGAATGATTGCATATGTTTCTATTATATGTTTTCCTTCTACATATTGAATAGAATAAATTTTCATCTATTGATTTTAGTTTGATTTCATTAGCAATTGTAAATTTCGAATTACTTCTAAATGGTAACATAGCTATTAAAAACTACATAGAAACTAGGTTTTTTGATCTTCTCTCATAAAAAATTCTAATTAATAGAGCTTTGTAGTGCATATTTTCTTCAATGCAGGGGCATTGTCTTTCAATAGATTGAGGCTTGAGTATGCATTTGAGAGAACTTTGAACTTATGTGCTTGGGAAGACAAGATGGAATTTGCGCTGAATGACAATGGAGTATTGGAGTACACTCAAAATGATATTCCAAAACTAGCAACATTAGATGCACAACAACTGGTTTAGTGGAAGAAAGACACAACAAAACCCAGTAGGATTATCTTGGAGGGAGTCAGAGATCATGTGGTTTTGAATTTGCATTGAAATGAGACTCCATTTGCAGTGTGGAAAACCTTCACAAATCTATTTCAAAGGAGAAATGATGCAAAGAAGTTGGATGGTGTTATCATTCATGTCAACCCATGGGTTTCACTAGGTTTAACTTTGATTTAAAAAACCGGTGATTGATGTCAAATTAACAATGAATGCTTTTTGGAATTTTTTCGATTACATAAAGTTGAAAGCAACATTATTGGATGGTTCAAAACCTACGTCCCAGGGTTTGGGTTTTTTGGATTGAGGATGTAACTTGACTTTGTCAAAAGTTTTTTAAAGATCAAAATATTGAATTTGATTTGGAGATCCATGCCATTGGATTCTTTTTCATCAAAATATTTTTGTTGATATGTGGTACGCCACATAAGTCTTCCTGGTTTGAGAGATATTCACTTTTGAAGTTGATGGCCTTAGTTGGTGGGTTAAAACCCCAAGAGGTAGTGACATGACACTTTATCATTAATTTAAGGGTTTTCCCTGCTCATCTTGACAGTGATATTTCCTCTTGAAAACTAAAGGTATTCAACAAAGTAAGAAGCAGTGTTCACCTACGGTTGCCAATATATGACAGTGATTCTCGTCGCAATCTCGTTGTGTATAAGTTGAATAATTTCAAAAACCAAAGACAATAAACCAAGTATTGACTTCACAATCTAAATGGGACCATATGCACTAAGCCAATCCTTAACACAAATATTAAATAATAATTATAATTTAAGGGTAGTCTTAATGTTTGTATCATTCCTCATACACTTAAGCTCTCATCATCTCATTAAAACTAAAATAGTTCCTTCCTTAGGACACGAACATAATTAAATAACAATTAGTTAATTAGTTAATAATTCATAAAGGAGTCTAAGGACCTACACTCCATTCCAAAGTACACTTTAATAAAGCCCCCAACTAGCCCTACCTTACACTATAAAAGGAACCTCATCTAACTCTCAAAGATGCATCAACATATTTTTTGCTCTGAAATTTTTGGTGGTCTGACGCAGATTATATGAGGCAAAGTTTTGGCCTTCTCGAGGCAACTAGGGCTTGTCACAAACAATGATTTGATAGGGTGTATTTCTTGAAACATATTACTTTGGACACTTGGCCTTGAGTCCAGTGTTCTAATTCGTTTGTTTGTGTTTTATTTTGTATTTGCTGGGAATTTTTTTGTGAATTGACTCTGCGGCTAGGGAATTAGGGCACAATGTTCTGAACAGTGACCAAGCGACATCCCTTCCAAGGCTAGTTTTAGGGCAACACTTGTTTGTCAAGTAGACTAGGGGATGAGGAACTCGCATAAGGTATTTTGAGACCAATATTCACTAAATTTTGTTGGACTACTTACATAGATTGTGGCTCTCTATGGTGAATTTCTGAGTTGATATGAATAGGAAAAAACCCTAACAGTGAGGCTATAACTCATATTTCTACAAAATAATCGATTATGAAGGTTTTTGAAGTCACCTTTGTGTTTTTTCTTGATCCAAGGCTAATTTGAGCCTAACAATGATCTAGACCATGTAAGCTTGTGTCCTTAGGTAATCATTGATTAGAGATGTTGAAGGACCGACACTTAAATAAGTCAATGTGCAAAACCTTGACACTGATGCTGCCTTCTTTTCGATGTTATTCTTCCAGATCTTAGAACAATGATGTGGAATTTTGATATAACCTTTGTAATATGATGACATTTTGGGAGCAACAATAACACTAATGACAAAATGACATTCACCATCATGTGTTAAGAATTGCGATAACGATATTCAAGTGTATAGATAGATTTGACAGAGGATTAGAACCTAAGTGATGTGACAATCTAAGATATTACAACTCAATATGACACTGTGACTTAAATATCTAAGACTATAATTACAGTGGCATGTGTAGCCTACAACACATTAACAAGAAGTGCAACAACTAGACAAAATGACAAATGACACATTAACCTTATGAAGTAGTGCATGAGAATTTGTGGTAACATAGTTGCATTACAGTGTTTTGGCCTCTTGACAATGACCTTTTTCAATGATTGTACCTTGAATGTGGCTTGATACATTGACCTACTTGACATGACAATGACTATGCATTTGTACCAAAAGTGACCTAAGTTATGATGGCCATCTAAGACTTATACCAACAAGTGAGAAAACTATGTATTGACACCTTGACATGACTTAAAGTACTTTTTGACTTGTCTTGAGTTGATGTTAAGTATTGTCATTAATATAATCATGATGAATGAAATTGATTGTGACATTGACATAACATGAGTATGATTTGATATGACACTTTCTCGTGCGTGTGTGCGTGTGTGTGTATATATATATATATATATATATAATTGCGATAATGTATAAAGTAACAACACTTTCGGAATATGCTCTGCAAAGAGCTTGATTCATATCCTATATGACTTTTGTAGTATAGGGTATTGAGCTATGAAAATAATAAGAAGTGTAAATTGACTTAAAACTTAGACATAAATGTAGATTTTCCTGTAGATTCACAGCTCATGTAATGTACTAAAACACAAGACAAGAGTTTACTCTACTTTTTAAACAACGAAAACCAATAGATCGATGAAAACAATAATCGACAAGAGGAAAATAATCAAAGACACAAAACACATTTTTCTCTGGCGAAAGCCATTGCTCAAAACCCTGACTATCTATTGCATTAATAAGAAATTTGAGTGATAATACAAAGTTTGTTATCACTAGAACAATTCCTGCACAAGTACGATCAACTCTCAGCCTCACAAGCCCGCTATAGCGAACAATTAGCCGATTCTGCTGCCTTCTAAGCCCTTATTTCCTTGCACATATTCTGTGAGGATCAACCCATATTTAATTGAGAAATCATTCCTCCATAATTGTGCAATCCAAAACTAAGTCCTTCTCTGATTACATGCATGACCTATATAACTCAGATCATCAAACCACTGATAGTACACTATCCCTGCACTCTAGTCTCAACATGGGCATTCTTTGAACTAACATGCATGAGTTTCTCATGAGGGAATTTTTAGTTAGCTATAGTAGCACTGAGGATGCACCAGCGCACCAACTCAATACTAGATTTCTACTAGTTCCACAAACAGTTAGAATTAGTTTAACTATCTATAACTTAGTCAAATCGGGTTATCTAATTACAACTCAAAACTCATCCTGGCCCCCTAAAATTTAGGGAGAACATATACATGACTGCAAAAAGACTTCCAACTCGAAATTCCTAAGCTAATTAAGTTAATTAAACTTAATTAACTATTTACAAGTTGCTACGAGAATAGAATTTGATTTTAATTCACAGTTTAATTCAAGGACAAATTAAACTGGAATTTCTTGTTTCCATTTCTCAATAGTCCCTCTCAACAAGAAAGGGATTATTAGTTACCCCAATCATGTCTATGTGAAACTCAAATTTACATCTTGACAATGCTTTTGTCAAAATGTCAACATATTGCTCCTCCGTAGGAATATACTCCAACTACATAATTCGCCTCAATACACAATCTCGAAGATGATAATATCAGATATCTATATGCTTGGATTGACCATGAAAAAATAGATTTTCAGAGAGTTTGATACAACTCTAATTATCACAGTTAATCATAGTTGGATCCATCTACTGACCAAACAAACCAACTAGAATCTTCCTCATCCAGAGGGTCTCACACGCTGCTTGACTTGCAGTGATGTACTCTGTCTCTGCCGAGCTGAGTGCAACCCATCTCTGTTTCCTGTTGTACCAAGAAACTACTACTGACTTAATACTGAAGATCCCTGCTAATGTGCTCTTCTTGTCGGATGGACTCCCTGCTAATCTACATTAGTGAAGCCTTGAAGCTTCACTCCCTCTGTACTACAATCCATACTAAGTAGTGCCTCTGAGGTATCTCAACACATGCTTTTCTGCCTTCCAATACAGCTTGGTAGGCCTAACCATCGCTTGACTAAGTTGGCTAGATGCTTAGCACATATCCGGTCGTGTATTCACCAAATACACGAGTGAACCCACAAGTTTCCTGGAAACAGTAGCTTCCACTACTTCCCCTGAAGTAGCATCCTCCTTCCTCCAGTTACTTGCTAGAGGAGTCTCCATGGATTTGTTGCTCTTCATGCAGAACCTCTTGAGTATCTCGTTGGCATACTTGCCTTGAGACACAAACAATTCCTTATCATCCTGCCATACTTCCATGCTTAGAAAGTAATGCATGAACCCCATGTCTTTCATCTCAAAAGCTCTTGCAAGATCCTCCTTGCAAGACTTGATCAACTAATCATCATCTGTCATGTTAGCGTTTGAGATTTCACCTCAGGCTGAGAAAGGCAAACCTTCAAGGCAACATCAAACCATTTCAGCTCGTAGCTAGCCCTATGGGGTATGAGAAGGCTCTCTCCGGTCAATCTCGTTAAATTTTCAATGGGAAGAGATGACTAATCAAGGTAACACATATATTAGGCTAGTAAACTGATTTGAAAGTTGATTTGGGGGTTTTTTGGGGTTTTTTGGTGGCAAGTTGAGGATCTGCAATTTAGGGTGCGGGGATTGAGCTCAGTTTTTTGCAGGTGGGTCTTTGGGGCATGGTAGGAGTTTGTGCTGATGCTTTTAGCTGAGATGGATGATCAAGGAGGAAAGAGGAGAAGCTAAAGAGGGCAAACAATGACTTTGAATCCTCTTTAGACAGTGTAAAACATAAAAATTAAACAAATTTGAAAGCTGAGCATGACATGCATGAATTCAAACTTTATCACTTCATTTGTTTAATAAGCTGCAGTAAAGAAAGATATGGAACACATAAACACACTTACAATTACAATAAGAGAACACACCATCAACACAAGAGTCCACAAGAATTCCAATGATGTCTGCAAAACCCTGGTCTTCCTTTTCCTCAAATTGCAGAGATACAAGTGAAATACACAATAGGAGCTTCTCCCTCAAGAGTCCAACC
>APFE030152525.1:0-16134 GCA_000404065.3 Pinus taeda
TCCACATGGGGATGGTTTTTCTCCTTGAAAGACCAAGAACAGCAGGTCAGCATGCCTTGGCCCTTTGGCTACTGCTTCAAAACTTGGAGTTTTTCATCCTTGAGACCCCAAAATTGTAAACTGTCATATTTATAAAACTTGCTGAACTACAGTCTTTTCCTGCTTCTGCAAGATCCTTGAAATTAAGTTATTCACATGCTTAAAGAGAAAACTATACACAGTAAATTATGTACAAGGGGCAGCCATGCTCCATTCATGGAAGGTAGTCAAAATAGTGCTTCAACATCCTGCCATTCACAGGACCTTCATCCAAATCAGTTTCATCAAGATTCTTAAGAAAGTAAGTATTGTTTCCTTGTACTGCTTGGATGATAAATGGTCCTCTCCAAAGGGAATCAAATTTTCCATGTTTTCCTTTATCTTCCCTTCTTGAATCCCACTTGAGAACTTTGTCACCCATGTTGAAATCCTCAGCCTTAGTCCTTCTATCAAAAGCTTTCTTCAGCTTCTCTTGTAAGATTTGAACTCTGTTATAAACTTGGTCTCTAGTTTGCTGTAAACATATAATTTGATTCACCCTCCTTTGCATATCATTGGGCTCAGCTTGACTTTCTTGAAGTAGTTTCATAACAGGGATCCGTAGTGATGAAGGAAATTTGGCTTCTAATCCATAGACTAACTCATATGGGATGACCCCAATTGATCTCTTGGTTGTTAGTCTATCTGCCCATAAGGCATTCACAAATTTCGTATGCCAATTCTTTTTGTTTTCTTCCAATACCTTCTTTATGATGTTTACAAGGCTTTATTTGATGATTCTGCCAGGCCATTTCCTTGAGGATAATATGCAGTAGAATGGCCCAAAGTAATGTGGAATTTGTGGCAGAAGCTGACCATCTTCTTAGATCTGAAAGCAACAACATTGTCTGTTATTATCTTATCAGGACATCCAAATCTAGCAAGGATATTGGTCTCAAAAAACTGAATGATAGTGGAGTCATTTGCTTGTCTACATGGGATTGCCTCAATCCATTTAGTGAAGTAGTCTGTAGCTGTTAGAATCCATCTATGTTGGCCTGAAGATGAGGGATTAATTTCTCCAATTAAATCCAAACCCCATTGTTGAAATGGTCTCTCTGTTGCAATAGGCCTTAAAGGCAGTGGCAGTAAGTGTCTCTTTCCTTCAAACACTTGACATTTATGACATGAAGTGGAAAATTTCTTGACATCAGAGAAAACAACAGGCCAATAGTATCCTGCTCTCAGTATCTTATCCACAATGGACTTCCAATACAAATGTCCACCACAATTTCCTGCATGAAATTCTTCCATGATTTTGTTAGTCTCATTTTCAATCAAACAGTTTAGTAAGATACCCTCATGGTTTTTCCAAAGCAGATTGCCATCCATAACACAAAATTTTGAAGCTTTCATTTTTAGGAATCTACATTTAGTTCTGGACAGCCCTGGGGGAGCACACAGGTTTTGTAACACATAACAGATATCAGAATACCAGGGGGATTGTTCAAAGGCTACATTGATCTTTGGAGTCGCCAGCTCCGGTTCACTGTCCAGTTGGTTGATGTTCAAGGCTTAGAAATTTGTTTCAGACATTAATTTGGCCAAACCCTTCCCTTTTATTACTTTTGTAGGTTTTATTTCAATATCAAATTCTAGAATGTTTGCAATCCATTTTCCTCTTCTGCCCTCTAAGTTCTCTTGAGTAAGTATGTCTTTAACAATTGTGCTTGGTACATAAGCTATAACATTGGAGTATAGGATGTAGATCCTAAAGTCCTTAATAGCTTTTACCAAAGCATATGCTTGCTTTTCCATGATCTGTTACTTGACGGGTGCATCTCTAAGAGCTTTACTAAAGAAAGCAATGGGTTTCTCATTTCCTTGGTCATCTTTCTGTAGTAAAACAGCAGCAATTGTGTGTTGGGAAGCAAAGGAAAATATGATGAATTCCCTATCAAATTGAGGGTTGGTTAAGACCGGGTTTGAGTGAGGGCAAACTTGATACCTTCGAAAGCTTGATTTGCTTCTACTGTCCATTTTACTTTTGAATCCTTTTTAAGCATGTTATTGAGTAGTCTGCTTAGTTCGGCTAGGTTTGGGATAAATCTCCTTAGAAAGGTGATTTTACCCAGAAAGGCTTGTAGTTCCTTTATATTTCTTGGATGAGGCATTTGTAAGATGGCCTGGATTCTGTCTGGGTCAATTCTGATGCCATCTTTGGAAATAATGTGACCGAACAGTTTACCTTCCTCCAAACCAAACAGAGATTTTTTAGGATTTAATGAAATTCTGTATTTCCTACAAGTTATGAGTATCTGCCTTAGATGTTTCAAATGTTCTTTGTCAAATTTGGAGAAAGGTGTGAGATCATCTAAATAAATGACAAGAAAGTCATGAATTTCTTTGGCAAAAGCAATATCCATTGCTCTTTGGAAGGTAGCCCCTGCATTCTTCAAACCAAAAGGAATTTTAACATATTTGAAGGTTCCCCATGGGGTTGTAAATGCTGTTTTGTCTTGATCATCCGGATGAACTAAGATCTGGTTGAAGCTTGAGAACCCATCAAGTAAAGAAATTCTTGAGGCCCCCACTACTCTCTGCAAGATGTGATCCATCTTGGGTAAGGGGTAATTATCTTTCAAGGATACTTGATTTAAGTTCCTTAGATCAACACAGAGCCTTATTTCACCAGTCTTCTTTCTTGTGGGGACTAAGTTTGAAATCCAATCAGAGAATCTGATTGGTGCTATAATGCCTGCTTTAAACATTTTTTGTACCTCTTGTTCCATTGCTAGGAGGAGCATAGGATTGATTCTCCTTAATTTTTGTTTAAAGGGCTTTTGATCTGGCTTGAGTGGGATAGTGTGTTGTATAACAAAGGTGTCATAGGATTTTAGATCCTCATAACTCCATGCAAAGACATCCTGGAACTCTTTGAAAAGGTCAATGTATTTAGGCTTTTGGTCGGGAGGTAATGCAGGAGATAGTTTTATGACTTTAGGTTGATTAACAGTCCCAATGTTATACTCTTCTATGGCAGTGTTGAGGGGCTGCAATTTTGGTTTGTTGGGAACATCATTGGAGTAAAAAATGTCTACTAAAGGAGCTAAGCCTGTTGGAAGAAAATTGTCCTTTAATTGTATCACTTCAGTTTCATAATCATCTACCTCCTCACAATTAATTTGTTGGATTTCTTGTATATTGTGTTTGTTGAAAATTGTAGGATGTAGTATTTGATTTGCTGTTTTGGGTGATATTGCTTGGTTATTCTGTCTACCAAGTCTTTGTGATTGACTTGTTGTCTCAGGTCTTTGTGATTGACTTGTTGTCTCAAGTCTTTGTGATTGACTTGCTGTCTCAAGTCTTTTTGATTGACTTGTTGTCTCAGTGTCAATGTTTAGACCTGAAAACTCTTCCTGTAAAGTCAAGAAATTGTTTATTTGTGTATCATCATCAAATACCTGCCAATCCTTGATATTGTTTGGGACCGATGGTTTGTGTTTTATCTCAGCTGTAAAACAGTGATGGGGCTCAAAGGGTAGTTTACAGGTACTTGCAAATGTGGCCAAGCTATGAGCATGAAGGTTCCGTGCCCTAGGGATTTTGGCAATCTGAAACTCAGTGAGGGACTTTAACATTTCAGTAGCAGCAGACCTATAAGACCTCAGTCTTTTGTCATTGATGACAAAATTGCCTTTTACTTGTTGGATAACTAGGTCTGAGTCTCCTAGGATTGAAACTTTTATAGCTTGTAGGGATTTCACTACCTTGAGGCCTAGTAAGAGAGCCTCATACTCAGCCATGTTGTTAGTGCACCTGAAGTTCAGTCTATATGCTCGGCCCTCTGCATGGCTATTTTGTTTGTTGTGTATCCAAACTCCAGCTCCTACCCCTAATTTATTGACTGATCCATCAAATTCTAGGAACCATAAAATCTCTTGTCCTAGGGGAGTCTGAATAATTTCTCTGTGGTCTGGAATTGTGAGTTGAAGTTTTGGTTCTTCATCTGGTTTGACTTTTATAATAGTCTTCTTACTTGATGGGATCAGCTTTGTTTCTAGAGCAACAATTTGTTCATTGAAGTCCTGATCTGGTTTGAGTGTCTTATTTTCATCATCATATGATTTGTCCTCTTGAACATTTGCATATTTTGACTCAACCAATGTTTCGATATCAGGGGTTCCTACATTGATATGATGATCTGATTTGATTGTCTGGATTTCTTCATTATTTGTGTGACCTGTATTGTCATTAAAAAGGATATATGAGTCTATGTTAGAATGGACAGCATATATGGGGAAATTCTAAGGCTTTTCTTCAGTGCTGACCATGTATTTCATGAGTGACTCTCTATATAGTCTCTTGGGTTGACCAAAGACTGTGATTGTGGCATATGACATGTCTAATTGAAGGGACCCTTGAAGTTTAGCACCCCATGATCTTGATAATAACATTCCATATTTGGGTGGAATATCAGCAATGACAACATCCATCAGGATTGTTTTATTTGGGTATTGGACCAGGGATACACACAAGTCTTTTATCAAACCTAAAACCACTTGATTTGGCTTGAGTCAAAATTGAAAATAGGGGTCCCTTATTATGCCTAGTAATCATCTAGATTCAGCCTTTCCATGACTGATTTTGGCATCAGGTTATGAGAAGCGCCTGAGTCAAACATTGCATTGTGTAGTATCTTATCATGGATATGCAAACTGACATAAAAGGGTAAGATCCCTGTGCCTGTTGTTTTTCCATCAACCTCTGGACCAAACAACAATTCTCGGGTGTCATCCAACACATTGACATTGTCTTTGTTTTGAGTGAGTTGGAGGGACTTCTCAATCTGTTGTTTGTAGATGTCATGCTGGGCTAGCTCTGCAAGAGGAATGGCTATTTTCAGTTTGCCAATTTCAGCTTCCAAGTCAAAGGGTTTTTCAGATTGGACCTTAGTGTTGTGGATGACCACCTTTTGCTTGTTTAGTAAGGTTTCTTCTTGATCCTTGTATTGATCTTGGGGCTTGTGTTTTTCATTCACCTCTTGAGGCTTTTTACTTGGATTAGGCTGTACAGATGATGTAGCTAGTGGCTTCTGTGTTGAAGGAAGTTGTTCAGTAACTTCTTCAATGGTTACTTCCTTTGTGAGTGAATCAGTTGTGTTAATTGGTTCAGTTTCTATGGCACTCTTAGGCTGCAGTCTATCCTTTGTTTTTTCAGGCTGTGTTATGTTTATAGTTCTACTTCTTAATTTGTATTGTTTATGAACTTCATAAACATCTGTGTCATAGCCTTGTTTGAAGTCAAATGACTCACCTGACTTGGTTTGAAATTGTTTAATGTCATCATCTTCATGATCTTCTTGAATTAGGAAAATTTGGTGCTCATCATCAAGGCCCATTAGGTGAATGTGGGTGTCATCCACTTGTTCATCTGAAGTGGATGTTTCAGCATAGTTTTCCTGGAAAGGAGGCCTGATCTCTGGATCAGTACTAGCCTTGCCCACATTTGGGTTTTGATTTCTTCTAAAATTTGGGTTCCTGATAGGGTTATTTTGTGGTGCTTCCCATGATGACTTTCTCTCTACAGATTCTACTCTGTCACCCAACCTTTTCATACCAGTGAGTGTTGCATCCAATTTCTGGTCAAAGGCTGAGGGTTCCTCTTTGAAGGCAACTCTTTTTTCCAATCTTGCCCTGTTCCTCTTGGCAATTAGGTTGGCCTCAACTGTGACAGCAACCTTTTGTGCTTCTTCAAGGGTTTGAGGGGCTCTTTCTTTTAATTGATAAGCCATGTCAGGGTCAAATCCATTAGGGAACTTGTATAAGGCCAAATCAGGAGGAGGTCTTAAGTTTTGGGGTATTGCATTGTATACATTGTTGAACCTAGCACAATACTCCAACAGTGTCTCTTAAGGACCTCTCTTCATCATGTCATATTCACCAAGTATGTGTAGGGGATCCTTCTTTTTCTCCCATCTGTTGGTGAAGGCTTGGTAAAGCTCATCCGGGGTAGTGATGGTATTTGCAGGAAGTGATTTGAACCAAGTTCGGACATCACCTGTTAGGCTCTGGACAAATATTCTCATCCTCACACTATCGTCATCTATTTCATAGTTCTCAAAGTGATCCTGCATCCTCCTGGTATGTTGAATAGCAGAGTAAGGGCCAGTGGAGTCAAAGTATGAGATTTTGGCTTGGTAATCCTGAGGTAAAGCTGCAGGATTAGTAGGTAATTGCAGAGGTTCATATCTCATAGCCATATTCACAAAGTTTGGGGGATTGACAAGGAAAACTGGGACAAAAGGAACAATAGGTACCACAGGGGTAACAGGTATAGTAGAACCTAGAGTGTTGGTCAAGGGAGTATGTGAAGGGGATGAAGATGTGGGAGGGGGCTTTGAGATGTGGATGGAGAACTAGAGGAATTGGGGGTGGACCGAAAAAGAACCTTAATCGGAGTGGAAATGGGGTTGGGATGAACTGTCTCTGGACTTAAGTCAACAAGCTTTTCTGGCCCTAGCTGCTTCTTAACAAATTTAGGGATTGTGTTAGGATTTTGAAAGACAGGGGGTGGATTTGGGTCAGGATTTACCCTAGTGTTCCGAAGATTCTTCTTGGGAGCCAGTTTCTGAGCTAGTCTTTCGAGTTTTTTAGGAAAATTTTATATTTTCAAGGACTGGACAGGATCTTGAAATGGCTATATATATCTCAAAACAAGTAAGAAGATTGACTGAAGCAGCTCTTCCCTAAAGCTGTTAGTGTTTGAACAGAAACAGGTTTGAAGGTTTCTTGACTGATATTCAGGTTTCAAGTGTAGCTTTAGGAGATATATAGTATTTAGAAAATCTTAAAGAAGTCCCCAGTGGAGTCGCCATTTATGTTAACACCCAGGTTGTTCCCTTTGACTCCCAAGGGAATACGGCCAGGGTAACCACTAACCAATCTTTGGATTACAGCTTCTAGCCTAGCTGTAATCAGAGAGGGCTCTCTCTTTAAGTTTTGTCTCTGTTCTGTGGATATATTAGGCTAGTTATGAAATAAGGGTTTGGTTTATGTTTGGCTGGAAGGATGTCTTTCTGTACGTAAGGTGGAGATCTGCAGATAATGTTAGTCCATTGGGCAATGGAGTCTGTGGCTAATGGTTTCTTGAAATCTTGAGTTCGAGGAGCTAGAGTTACAGGGCCGTTTATATACTACATGAAACAACTTAAATTTGTGATGGTGGAATGTAAACAACCAGTGAAAAGCAATTAAGAATTTTCCACTAAGCTGGGTTGAGAGAAAGAGATATAGTCCTCAGGAGAAAACTTGAATTCCTGAAACAATAATCACTGTGAAAGATATAGTGTGAAAGGGAAGCAGTTAAGAATTACACATTTATTACTATAACTGAAGAAAACCTTCAAAATAGCTTAGATTGAGTTCAGGGTAATCTGTGATTAAATCGTGGAACTATTCTTCTTCCTTTCTATTCACTGTGAGATACAGGTAACATTGAAAGGGATATGAAAGATAATAAAACACATAACAAAGAGTTATAAGAAAAACTTATTGTGCCATGAAATACGCAGGAATCCTGTAACTTTCAGCTAAACACCACAATGCATCAAGCAACACAGAGCTTTGGAAATTCCATCATCATTTGTATTACTTCTCTAAGATTTTACACTAAAGAAAAATAGAATAGATATGAACAATATCCGAAATCCAACGTCCAACCCCTGCTAACTTATGCGAGGGGGAATATATAGAAGTGTTTCATACAAAATATCTTAGGCATTGAGTCATCTGAGAGATAAAATATCTTCATTAACTTGTACATAAATAGCAGATAAGAAGTTATTGCAGCCTTTAATACAACATAAATGCTCTTTACTCCGGTCAGAAGATTTCAATCTTTGGAGCCCACTGAGTCGGTTTGACGCTTTGTTCTAGCTGCTGAATGACGTGTCTGTGCAGCTCTGTCCTCCTGTAGCTTTTCGGCCCTATCACCTGTGAGTACCCGTGCTGCTGTGGTGGCCGAATGTTTGTGCTGAGTTGGCTCAGCCTCCCTCTGCATAGATGCTGATATATCCTTATCTTCCTGTTATGACAAATTTAAATATTTCAAAAGGAAAAAACATAATTACTGGCTTTGGTTTAGCAGTAATTGTATTAAACTATTCCAGACTTCCTGTGTAGGCAATTGATGCCTCAAAATTGACCGCATCGTCTCATCTGCCTCTATATACTTATAAAAATTGGGAGGCTCATCAAACAAGTGAGTAATTTCATTCATAATGAAGAATAAGCTCTCCACCCTGTTGAAAAGGGTATGTCCTGATGCTGGGCCTATTTCTGCTAATGTGCTGGCTGTTTCTGCAATCTGATTAGCAGCAAAAGTGTTGACTCTCTTGGCGTATTTTTCATGTGAAAGTAACCTTCCTGAGGGATCTATCAAACTAGGAAGACCTCTGTTTTGCAATGCCATGAACTTGTCCTGGAACTTATTGATGTCTGCCTGCATATCCTAGCTTCTTCTTTCTAAGGTCTGTACTAGGTTTCTTAGTGTCAGGACCCTTTTGACCATTGAAATGGTCTCAGTCCTGTTGGCAATTTCCATTTTGATCAGCTGAGAGCTTGTCCTATAGTTAAGCACATTTATCATTCTGGTGGCAATCTCAGGCATGCTGCCTAGAGATGCCCTCGCCCTTTGGATTTCCTTGTGTGCTCTTCCAATTAGCCCTATTTGCTCATGAATGACCTCTATGTACTCCCACTGGTCTATGATGGATTGGCCAATATTGGCCCATAGGATTATTTTGAGCTCAGCTGTTACCTTGTCCAATGTGAGCTCCTTTTCCAGCTCATTTATTCTCTTTTTGAGAGCCTTTACCTCTCTTTCTCTTTCAGCCACATTTTGCTTGGATTTATCATATTTCTCATTGATTTTAGCCAGAGTTTCTTTGGCTTGATTCAATTCTGACATTTGGGTCTCCAAGGCTTGAATCTCATTTCTCAACTTCTGCATATCAAGGCTTTCAGCCTACTCTGTTGTTGGTGCTGAGGTGGAGGGTGCTACTTGCTGTGTCTGTTGACTGGGAGGGGCAGTGGTTTGAGGAGCTTCCTCCAGATTAATCATTTCTAGAGGAGGTTGTGAAGTTTGTCCTGCCTCCTTTTGCTGCAATGTTGCCTGAAGGGCAACCTCTGATTCCTCCAGCTTCTCTTGTGTCTGGATGAGCTGTTTGTATAATGTTACCAGCATAGCTGCTGCATCCTTGTCTTGTCTAAGCTGGGCAACCTCTTCAGTTTGAGGATGAAGAGTTGCTGGGATTTTGATCATCTTTTTTAATGCTGCCATATCAGCATCCCTTAGCTTCAGAAGCTCCTGCACTGCTTTGACATCCTTAGGATCATGCCCAAGCTCTATTATGATGTCCTCCAGAGCTTTGACCCTGTTGTCCTTTGCTTGAGAGGATGCCCTTTCCAACTCAAGTTGTGCAGTGGTATTATTTAGGCTATTTTGTAGCCTGTAGTTCACCAATGTTTTGTCTGCCAAGGAGGCATACACCATCTCACCCGTTTGTTTGTGTAATTCGATCTGATCCATTGGGTGGATGTCCTTGGCCAAGACCTCAAGGTTGGTCCTAATATAATCAGCAGCTGACCGTGGTTGCTGCACGTCTGTGTGAAATGGCTCATGATCATTTTGCCCTCATGTATATCATAGGCAGACATGAGTCTTTACTGGTTAGTGGGAGCCATTTTCAATAAATGATTATACAATTGCAGCTTTATGGGTTCATTTCTCTTTTTGATATCCTTGAACTTCTGCTTGATGCTCCTTTCACCTTCCCTCTGTTGGCTTGAGGAGCTAACTTCTCCTCCTGTTGCCCTCTCTTGTTCCTGCTGGAAGGAACTTACTGAGGCCTCCATGCTGGGCATGCCCATAACCGAAGTTTGCCCTGTTGGCATTTCTTCTTCTGAAAAAGGGTTTAACCTTTGCCTCTTCTCCCCTTGAGTTGTTGAGGTAGTAAGGGGAGTCTCTCTGTCCCTTTTCCTGCTTATGTCCTCTCTTTGTGGGGTTTTGAGGACTGAAGTATCAATTCTTGATTCTTGCCTAGGAGGCGCCATTTGTGCTGGTTGCTGCTCTGTGACCATTGGGGCCTCTGCTGTTTGTTCTTCTTGCCCTGGCTACTCCTTTTCTGGCTGATGTCCTTGTTGTTGTTGCTGAACCTGTGCTTGCTATACCTGTTCTTGCTCCATCTCTTTTTCCTTGCCTTTGCTGGGAGCTTGATTTGTAGTTTTGACTGCCTCCTGATGTGCTGTGGAGGATGAGGTGGCTGCTCCTACTTGAGGGTTTGGCAGAGAGAATACCTGTGCAGGAAGTTCCAAGTCAGCCATTTTAAGAAGATTTCTTCTTGCTCTCTCATTTAGTTCTTCTTGGGTAATGGGTTCCTCTAGTGTGCTTCTCTTCCATTTTGATTGATTTGCATATTGTTCAATGTGAGGCAACCTTACATGGTCATAACTAGAGAGCCTATATTTGACCCTTCTTAATGATATGAAGTGATTGGGGTCATAAGGTTTCCAGAGGAAACTGGTCTTTAGGCCAAGGCATTCTAGCTTTCTGTCAGCTTCTTTCCAGCCTTCCTCCCTTTTGTTCAAAACAAGGTGGCCCAATTGGTTTTTCACTTTTAGCTGTGCCTTCTTGCCCTTGCCTGAGAAGTGTATCATATCAGCATTCCCAAATTGCCTGAAGTATTCAAGGGCAAATAGTCTCATGGGCACATACTTGGGCAGTCTGTATGGGGGTAACTCACAACCATATATTCTGATAACGGTGTAGTTTTGGTAAAAATACCAATCCCCAATGCTGTACACTATGGAAAACTGAAGGATTCTCTGCATCTCATCTGTCAGTCTTGGAGGAGGCGAGCTCATGAACAAAGACATGGCTGGGTGGATGAAGAGGTCTATAAACTCATAGTAAGTGTATGGAGAATGAGTTCTGCAGTGACAGACTGAGCTCCAGTACACTACTGACCTTGGATTACCTTGTGCATCCACTCTTTTCACAATGAAGGAAAATTTCTCATGCTGATAGTATAAAATTAAGTGGTAGATGTAGGAGGTGTATCTGAACACCTTTTCTCTTGATAGATTCATAAACTGCTCATGCATCTTGTCTGGTATGTAGGTGGCATAGTCATAACAGATTGGAGCTCTGCCAGGGGAAAACATGATCATCATCACTAATACAGTCTCATCAAGATACTCAACTAGTTATAGCCCAGAATGGGACTGATCATATCTGCAAGGTCCCTCACCAATGGGTTGAGGTAGCCATGGAAAATAGGAGGGTATTGCACAGTATCAGAGTTAATAAACAATTGGTTCAGCTTTGTGATCTGAGCATCTGTCAACATCTTGGCTCCTTGGTTGATCAGATCAAACAAAGATAGGGGGACCAATTTCTTCTCAGTCTTAAACTGCAGCATCTCTCTGATGGCCTCAGGGGTGATGTAGAACACAACTGAGCCTGAAGGGTCAAGCACAGCTCTCTGAGTGGCATCATAACATACAACACATAGATGAATTAGGTCAGGGAATTGGTTGACCTGAGGCAGCTTGAAGATTGGGAGGAAGGAATCCCAAATGCCCAATATATCCGTTCCATCTACATGTTTGGCCTTTAGTTCATTTAGCAGCTGTAGATGGAATTTGCTTTGTGATATAAAATCTTCTGCAATTTGGTAATCCAGGTCTGCTAAAGCTTGCCACTCTAATTCTCTCTGAGGGGCATTTAAAGGGGCAATATTGAGGGCCACAGGTGCTACTGGAGTCTCCATGTCTACTTCAGAACTCTGTTTTGTATGCGAATTAGTGTTACTTGGCTGGGCAATAGAAACAAGTTTCTCTTGGAAGAAGAGGTGAATTGAGAAACGGAGGACGATAGGGTGAACTTGCAGCAATTGAAATACTGCACACAGCCACCTGAGAAGGAAAATACTTGTCTTTAACAGAGCTTTCTCAATAATTGGGTGTAAGTTCCGGGTTTCCTGTTGACGACTGCGCGAAAAAAATGCAGGTTTTGATGAAAGTTTTGTTTAAACAGGCTCAGCTAGTGAATTTTGACCATTCAATTTCCAATGGGAACTGAGTGCAGGGAATTTTGCCGGTGAATTATGCATTTTTCAGTGTTTTAAGAGAGTTCTCAGCTATTGCAGACAAAACCATGCTCAGAGAAAACTTGCAAGGATAAATACCTGGTAAACTCAATGGTCCGGGTCACAAATGCAGGCGGGTAGGCACGCCAAAGGTCTCTAGGTCGATTTGAGCAGGTTGGTGCAAATTTGGACGTAAAATGCATGCAGAGGGCGTAACAGAATTTTTTGCAAAAAGTGTAAATAACGCGAAAAATTGGCAAAAATATGGATTTTTGGGACATTCGTGCCTTTTTCGGATGACGTCAGCATGACGTCATCGGGTGGGTCAGGGTTGGATGACGTCAGCATGATGTCACCAGGTGACGTGGCGGCTTATGAGTGGTCCATGGGGGTGGTGAGGTGGCAGACAGGTGGAGCAATGGCAGACGGGGGAGCGGACGCGGCGATGACACTGGCAGGTGGTTTAGTGGCAAACCGGAAACCATGAATGGTATTATATCGCATCGCCTATGCTATGGAAAGGAATCTGTGAGAGGGGGCTCTGATACGCTATGCGAGCGATGCGTTGCCGAGGCCTGACGTCACCCTCTGACAGATATCGGATGATAACTTTCAGACGTCAGGGCCGGTCCGATATCCACGTCAACCGTCGGATGAAAAGCGCCCGATCGGATGGTCGACGGGCCGATGAACTGTGCGGATGATACAGCATCGGGTGGGCATTAAAATATTATTTTTCATGGGATTTGTGCGCCACGGGACCCTTGTAAATATTATCAGGTTTGCATGGTTTTTGTGCGTATTTCTTTGTAAAGTCCCGCATAGTTCAAAACTTTAGGATAGGGTGAAAATAATAGTTTTTTCAATAAATTTCTTTACAAAACTGCATATGCCTCAAAACTTTGGATAAATGGGTCTTTTCATGTATAAAGCGCAAAAAGGCCCCAAACTTAGGATAAGGCAGAAAAAGTGGGTTTTCAAGGTATTTTTGCCTTTTGAGCGGGTTAAAGGGTGCAGATGGGGTTTTTCCAAGTTTTATAGGCAAAATGATGGATTGACTAGGTAGATGAGTTCTGAAGGAGGAAAAGGGGTTGGGCTTGGGTTCTCATATTGACCAGATGTCAATTTGATTCCCTAGTGGTGAATCATATGGCTATAATGCCAAGGGGGGGGATATTTATAGAATGCTTAGGGTTTATACACCATGGTGTTAATAGTAGGGAAAGGGTGACATAGGAATTAGATAATAGAAGTTAAGGGTTAATAGGAGGGAGAAGGTGAATGAGGAGTGATATCACTAAGTTTATTTGAAAACAACTTAGCTTAGGGAGTAGATCAAAATGAAAAGAATTCTGCACAAGAAATGTGGCTTTTAAAGGAAACAAGGACCAACATGAAACCTTGAATTCTTTCATAGACACAACTGGTGAAGGGATGTTAGTAATGAGTGATAAATAAGGAAAAGAGGGAAGTTAGACATGCTTCATTGTGTTTCTTTCCTTGTATTTACCAGCAAGATTCAGCTTGAAAGGAATACAACTTCTGCAACCCCATCTACCTACCCATCTATTTGCCTAGCATTTTTTGTTTCTTCTTGGAGGGTTCACTTGGACTTGCAGACCCTTATGTGCCTTTTCTTTTGATTGCCTATCTAACACTACCCTTATTGCTTCCAAGGCCCCAGATTAAGCAGTTGGGAACCTTAGTTTTCTCTGCCTAACTATTGGTCTGCCAAGATTAAATAGTTTGGACAGACTTCTTTCTCTATTCTACAACAGAAAATTGAAACATGGCATGATCCAGATTGGACTGTTGGACCATCCATCAAAATTTAGTACACCTGAAGGCATGTACACACCTTGCCTTGTCTTGGAAATATGGGATCTTTGTATCAGCAAAGCAGAGCATATTTGGCACTTTGAGTTTGCCAATCATGAAATATGAAACCTATTGGTATAGGTATCCAACAGTTTCAACTTTATTTTGTTGGCAAACCAAACATTCTGCCACAAACTTTTGAATATCCTATTTAAGGCCATCCCAAAAAAATTCCTTCTTAACCTTGGGGTAAGTTTTTATAAATCATGAGTGCCTTCCTAAGGGAGAAGTGTGCAATTCCATAAGAATTTTTTGTTTTAGTTGGGAATTATTACAGAGATATAAGAAATATTTGTACCATAATGAATCGTTTTGCCAGCTAAATGTTTTAGATGTACTAGAATCTTGTTGTAACTTTCGAATAAGTGCCCACACTTCTTCATCATTCTTCCATTCCTCCCTTGCTTTGTTTATCCAATTTTGTTGGATAATAGAAATGGTGCACAACAATGCTTCCACTTCCTCATCCTTTCTTGAGAGTGCATTCGCCACCACATTTTGCTTTCCTTTTTTGTAGATGATTTCAAAGTCATAACCCAACATCTTTGTGACCCACTTTTGTTTCTCTTAAGAGGATAATCTTTGTTCTAAAAAGTGTTTAAGGCTATCATGATCAGTTTTTTCTTTAAAGTGTCTTCCCATTAGGTAGGGTCACCATTTATTAAGTGCATGGAGTATTGCCAACATTTCCTTCTCATAAATAGCTTTGTGTAAAAACTTTCTCTTGATTGGATGAATTTCAAAAGCAATGGGTCTTTCATCTTGCATTAAAACAACACCAATTCCATTTCTTGAAGCATCACATTCCATAATAAAGGTTTTTGTGAAGTCCAGTGTAGCTAAGACCGGTGCTTGGCACATAGACTCTTTAAGATGTTCAAAGGCCTTTGTTGCTTCTGGAGTCCATGAAAATGCATATTTCTTCAATAATCTTGTTAGAGGTGCTGCTATTCTCCCATAATTCTCATCAAACTTCCGATAATACCCTATCAACCCAAGAAATCCTCGCAGATTCTTTATTGATGTGGGGATTTTCCATTCCTTAATGGCTTTAATTTTGCTAGGGTCTACCTTAACTCCTTCATGAGATACAATATGACCCAAATATTCCACCTCTTGTAATCCAAAGAAGCATTTGGATCTTTTTGCATATAATTGTTTCTCCTCCAATAGTTTTAGCACCCTGTCAACATGTTCAACATGATCCTTCCAAGACTTGTTGTAGATTAGTATTTCATCAAAAAATCCGAACACAAATTTTCTAAGGAAGGGTTAAAAATGGAATTCATCAAACCTTGAAATGTAGAAGGTGCATTGGAAAGGACAAAAGGCATGACCAAAACTTCATAATGACCCTCATGAGTTCTAAATGATGTTTTCAGAATGTCTGCAATCTTCATTCTGGTTTGATTATATCCTAAACGAAGGTCCAACTTGGTGAAGTAAATTGATCCATGCAATTCATCTAGTAATTCATAAATGACAAGAATGGGAAACTTATCTTTAATAGTGAGCTTGTTGAGCTCCGTATAATCCGGACACATGTGCTATGATCCTTCCTTCTTGTGCACCAATACTATTGGAGCAGAGAAAGAACTTTGACTAGGTTGAATTATACCAGCCTCTAGCATTTTTGCAACCATACATTCAATTTCACTCTTTTGGGCATAAGGATATCTGTACGACTTGATGTTTTGAGGAACACTTCTTGGAATCAGATAAATAGCATGATCAGGATCACGAATAAGTCAGAGACCTTTGGGAGTCTCAAATACATTGGAATGATTGTCCAAGACTTTTTGGAGATCTGGAGAAATAGATGATTCCAATATGGAAACATCTAGTGAACATAATTGTGCAATTACACCTCTTTGTTCCTTTTTTAGAAACTTTGTCATATCGTTAGAGCTGATTATCTTTCCTGGTTTCCCTGCAATACTCCTTAATTCCACTTCCTTTCCTTACACAAAAAAATTCTTAAAAAGTTCTTGAAAATTAAAAGCTATTGTACCCAAGGATTGTAGCCATTGGACTCCTAGTACAACATTAGCACCTCCCATTGGAATGGAAAGCATTGGGCTAGTCAA
>APFE030152533.1:1189-21259 GCA_000404065.3 Pinus taeda
AAACTTCAAGAAAGAGAGAAAGTCATCAAAAATCATGTTTATCTCTGGGTATGCAGGTTCTCTCTACCTTGCCTGCGTGTACGCATCCCAAAATCATTGTACCTGCGTACTTGTACGCTCTGTAAGTCAAGGGATGGGTGCGTACTCCTGTAAAGGTCAAAAGGCGCGAGTTTCATCTTAAAAAAGTTACTTGTGGTCACTTCTAGAGCATTCTAGAAGAGTGTTTGACGTGTTTGAGCGCCTCCAAATGGTTCATGCATCCCTATGATAGAGGAACTTATCCCATCAAGAGAGGAGCTACCCCATACAAAAGAGGGAGTATCCCATTGATGTTGGAACTGAATAACTTCCTCTAGAACACTATAAATACAGGCATTGGGCCAGAGGAGGGGAGGTTGAAAGCTGAACATTCCAAAGGGTAGATGCTGCTGGAATTAGGACTTCCATTGTAAAATTGTGAGGAGAGATTACCATCCTTTCTTGTTGTCATATTGGAAGTGGGTGAGCTTGTCAAAGTAGAGGAAAACTCTTGCTGGACCCTGGGAGGAACTTGCACAACACCAAGGCTCAGGTTGTAATGGTTTCTTTTTTTTTCCTTAATACAAATAAGTCCATTCTTCTCAATGATTTGTTGTTAATGAATTGTTTCATATACTCCTTGGTCTATATGTTGAATATGCCTTGTTTTATGGAATATTCAGGTGTTATGTAATCGTTTGATTGTTAGTGTATGCAGGTTTCAAAGTGAAGGAGGAGCTCATCCGGATCAGCGAGGCTGGACTGCTACAACGAGCGTTGGACTTGAGGTAGGATCGAAACACACTTGGTTTCTCATAGAATGATGTATGTTTAGAGAATTATTGCTCTTAATTGTCTTGTTTGTCACTAGAGAGTCTTAGACTCCTAGGGAGGTTAGTTTTGTCCACAAAAATAACTCTTTCCGCATGACAGGAAACTTCAAGATGTAGATCAAAAACCAGTAATTTGATTAAGTTAATCAATGATACTCTTTATCTGTATAATTTGATTTCACAGTGCACTCCACGTAAATTGCCGTCAGCCAAAGCATTGGAACAGACATGCAATCAAGAATTGGAAAAGAAGGAGCGATTAATGAGAGGCATCCAAAGTTTAACCTTAGACATCTTTTTGTTCTTCCTAGTTAAACCATACAGTCAAAGGGCAGCACTCTAATGTTTAACCGATGCAATCGATTACATGATTCCCAAAATTCATGATGCTACATATTCAACCCAACGGCATTCTCGTCTGAGTCACCCTCCAGAATTGCAACCAATGCTTGCTATCTGCCAGCTCAAGCCAAAGGATGATCAGCCAAAACAGTGAATCATGCTACTAACTACATACAGATCTATTTCAAGGAGGTCTTCATGATTTGGCTATACCACCTAACATAATTTTTATTTCATAATTAGTTAGCTTAGATAGTATTTATAGACCCTTTCATGTCTTTAGAAATGGTCCTAAATTTTTGTATAAACTTGGATCGAGAAGTCACACTATTGTGATTCTGATATTTTTTTTTATGTAGACTGGACCTATATTCTAAATTTTAATGAAGAATGCTTTGATGAGATATGAACTATTGCTTTTTGTGAAAGTGTTCTAAGTTAGAAGAAGAAATTTGAATATGATTGATATTGGGAGGGATCCGAATTTCATATGGTACTATTATCTATGTCTTTGCTGCATTCTTTTATATGAATCAACATTTATTTAATATTGCTCTCATTGGATATATGTATGTGTTTTTACAGCACTCCTTATGCTTATCACTAGTGAATGCTTGAGTGTTATTCTTTCAATCATATTTATGTCAATGATATATGAAGAATAGTGTAATATTGTTTCAAATGATTACTCTGTTCAACTATTTGAACAAAGTAATTATCATATGACTGGATATCTTTGTTTATCAATGGAGTCATTTATATGCCTAATTGTAAATAAAGATCGTCAAAAGTTAAACTAAATTGGAAATTTCCCACGATAGATTAAGTTGTTTATTATTTTTACATTATAGAATAAATCATCATCCATTATCATTAGATAATAGAAAATCAACCACTTATCCATCCTATTTACCAACCATTGGAAAATTGGTCCCATTATATCTAGTCAAAGCCACCACACCAAATGGAAAATGAGCTATTTTTAAGGTCCAAACCGGGTGGTTTTCCCCTATGTTGATCTAGCGATTTTCGAGGAATCAACATTTTTGGCGCTAGAAGAAGGGCATGAACTATGAATGGTGAGCAAACATAAATCTACAACCCATTCTGAGAGTAAATCTCCCTCCACCTCAGCTCCGATCTCTCCTTTGCTTACTAGAACTCCAATCTTCAAATGAGAAGAAGAGGAGTCAACTACCACTGCTCAACCCCAACATATCCCGGAACGATTAACTCTAGAGTCTCTTGAAGTTTAGTCTCTTATCCATAAACTTTAAGGTTTTTCAATATCACCACAAAAATCTGAGATATCTCAAGGCAGTGAGACTTCGCAATTCATTCCACCTCACCATCTCACCAGACTTCAGAGTGGGAAGCTTGGTATTGAACCTACTGAGTTTCCCCTACCCAAAAGGAAAAGGGAAAGAAAAACAACTGAAGGATCTGATAGTGAGACTATCTCATCATCCTCCATTTCATCTTCTCCAGTGCGAAGTCAGCCATCCACTCCCCCATTACACATTATTGTTCAACACGGATCAGGAACCTCAACGTCTCAATCATCTAAAACTTCAGTATCATCTCCTTCCGAGCCATATGGAACTTAATCGGAAATATCATCTAGTATTAGCTCTACAATGGCTCAGAATCCATGGAATAATGCTAGTGCAATCACGATGCTTGCACCATTACATCCATTGCCAGCACACACCAAAAAATAGTTAGTGAATTTTAATCCAGATGTGGGAATACAAGCCGATGAGAATATTAACAACTTCATGTTGGAAGTTAACTTAAAAGGAGTGACAAAGGAAAACCCCCAAAGACCCATATGATATGGAGGATCTCCAAAATGTTCTGAAGACTATGTCAAACGAAATGGTAGAAATCAAAAAACAAGTAGGAGAGACTTCAACAAAACGGCCATTGAGGAATTTTAAGAAAATTGAATCAAAACAACCAAATGCTATATCCAATGCAGACTCCAATCCTGAAGAGGAAGAGGAAGAAGAAATAGTCTTGTCATCCAGAGAACCTGAAGAAGAGGAGACTGTAGAATATCATGGGATGTGGGACTTTATTTTGCGTAATTCCAATACAAAAAATGAACAGGAAGCTTTCCTTGTAACTACCGAGAGTAAAGGAACTCCTGAACCTATTCAAATAACTCAAAAGAAAAGGAATACATGTACTATTGCTACCAAAGAAAAGGTTCCCACAAAGAAATCTACAGCCATACCTTCCCAAAATCAGCCATCAACTTCAAACCCACCTTCAATATCAAAGACATTAGTAGTTATGGATTCTATGGACTACAATATTATTGAAGACATGAAGAAGATAAAGGAAAATATCACTATGTTTGAGCTTAGTAAGCTCAAACATCAACATAAATTAGTTCTTAAGGAGTTAAATGTTGTCCCTTCTTTTCCTCTTCCAAATGCTATAATATCTAAAGCTGCTAATGAGACAGGTAAACCACCTCGTGGTAGAGTTGAAGATACTAATGTTGTTTTAATAGGAGATAGATCAAATTCTCATACCCCTCCTTTCCTCTTAAACTACGAGATCTATAATAGAAATCTACGGAACTGTTTGATTGACTCAGGTGCTTCCTCTAATATAATGCTAGCCTCAGTTTGTTCCAAACTGAACATTGAACCCCAAAAGTCTGCAATTCATATTGTACAGTTGGATATAACTAAGGTCTAGGTTTTAGGAGAGATCAACTCGGTTACTCTTAGGTTATCAACTGATCCAAGAGTGGTTCAGAGAATCGACATTTTAATCATTGATATACCTAAATTCTATGGCTTGATTTTGAGTAGAGACTCGTCTGAGAAGCTCCATGGTTATATTTCCACCGATTGGTCTCATATGTGGCTCCCTTATAAAGGAAAGCCAAATCAAAACAAGATTGATCAAGGGAAACAAATGACCCATACTTACTAAATTCGAACAAGAAAATCAACCAATAGCATTCAATAACAATATTTTAGGGAATCACTCATTCGAATCATTCTTTGGCAATTTCACTGCTCAACCATCACCTTTCTCAGTTAATAATTTTACATCTCAAATCAACAATTTTTCACAAAAACATATATCAAGATGTGTTAATTTTTCTGAGAAAATTGTAAATAAAATTGTAGATAAGTCTTTGTTTAGGTCATTATATTTTGATGGGTCTAAATATACTGAAGGTGTACGAGCAGGATGCATTTTAGTTAGTCCTGAGGGGGAAAAGACTATGTTATCATGTAGATTAGAATTTGAATGCACAAACAATAAAGCTAAATATGAGGCCTTAATTCAAGGACTCTACAAAACAATCAGCCTTAAAGTTCAGTATTTGAAAGTGTTCGGCGATTAAGAAATTGTTATAAAACAAGTTAGAAATGCTATTCATTGCCTTTCTACTCACCTTAAACACTATCAATCTTTCGTACACGACCTCATCTCTCAATTTTTAGCATTCAATATTTCTCCCATCCCTAGATCATAGAATGCAACAAGAGATTTACTAGCTAATGTTGCCTCCAAGCTCCTTCCATCTGAAGATTACAACTAAGACACATTCTCAGTAGAGTTAATTTTTAGACCATCAATTCGTGACAATGTCACTAATTGGCGAGTGTTCAATCACAATGAAGACATTTTAAATTTCTTAACTTCTAATAAGGCCTATGATGATCAAATTATTGATGAAAGTGATCATGACCTTCAAATGAAGGAAAATCAAGAAGAAAACTCAATACCTAAACTAGTGGTTAAGCTTGAAGATCTATATGACATCAAGGATAGGTTTAAATAGGTTACTAATTCAAAGCTCCAGAGTTCTACTTTGAGGTTTGAATTGATAAACCTTGGTACTGAGAGTAATACTCAAAACATCAATTTGGGATCAGGACTTTCTTCAGAAGAAAGAATTGCATTCATTAAATTATTGCATAAATATAAAAAAGCCTTCGCTTTGAAATATGATGATTTGAAAACATACAATACATCGATCATTCAGCATACTATTCCAATGCTTTCTGAACAAAAACTAGTGTAACAAAAGTTAAGGAAGATTCATCCTAACTTAGAGAGTCAAATAAAGGTTGAACTAAACAAACTCTTGAAGGCTAAGATAATTTTTCTTGTTAGACATTCAAACTGGGTCTCCAATATGGTGCCATTAAGGAAGAAAAATGGCGACATTAGGATTTGTATCAATTTCAGAAATCTTAACAAGGCAAGTCAAAAGGATAGCTTCCCTTTACCTACCATGGAGAAGACACTCCATTCAGTAGCTAGTTCTAAATTAATGTCTTTCTTAGATGGTTTTTCAGGGTATAATCAAATATTGGTCCACCCTGATGACAGACTTAAGACTACCTTTACATCAAAGTGGGGAACTTATGCCTACAAAAAAATTCCTTTTGGACTTATCAATGTTGGAGCTACATTCCAAAGAGAAATGAACATAATATTCAAAGGATTGATCAATAAATCAGTAGTTGTCTATATATATGATATTACTATATTTTCCAAGAAAATATTAAATCATTTACATGATCTGAAACAAATCTTTGAATCCCATAAAAGGTATGGCATCTAACTCAATCCAAAGAAGTCCTTTTTTGCTCTTAATCAAGGTAACCTCTTGGGCTTCATTGTTTCAGAAGATGGTATTGATATTGATCCAGGTAGAATTAAAGAGATTTTTGATATTCCATTCCCTCATAATAAAAAATCCATGGAGTCATTTTTAGGTCAAATTAAATTTGTAAAAGGATTTGTCTAAGATTTTTCCCAAATTGTTTTTCCATTGCAAACTCCGATCAAGAAACATTCGGTGTTTAAATGGGGGCCTACAGAGAAAGAGGGATTTTATTCCATCAAACAATCGATCATAAATGCCTCTACTTTAAGCACTCCTAATTTTTCAAATCATTTTATGTTATATACCCTTGCATCTCATTCGTCTTATGGAGTAGTGCTGACACAAATTAACAATCAGAACCTAGAAGCACCAATCTCATTTTAAAGCTCAAACCTTCAAGGTGTTGAACTTAATTACTCGGAAGTTGACAAACAAGCCTTTGTGGTGTACAAAGCCATTAAACACTACAAACCCTTTCTCTGAAAAGGTCATACAAAAGTTATAGTCCCTTTTTCGGCAGTAAGACAATTACTAGTTCAAAGGGAATTAGGGGAAAAGAGAACAAATTGGGTCACAGCATTACAAGAATATGACTTGGATTCAAACCAGCAAATATTGTCAAAGGCCAAGGATTTTTTAGGTTGTTAGCAGGAGCATCCAATATTCAGGAACCTAAAGGTACAAAAGATACTGAAGAAATGAATCAGATAAGTATCACTAATCCTGAATCTCAATACACAGATCTGATTTTCTATTTGAAAAATGGTTATGATCCTTCTAACCTTTCCTATAAAAACAAACGTGCTATAAGATTGAAAGAAAAAAACTTTATAATTATAGATGATGTAATATTTACATGAAATTATGATTCAATCTTGTTAAGATGCTTAGAAAAACCTGAAGAGCAAAAGGTCTTGCAGGAGCTACATGACGGACCAGCAGGAGGACATTTTGGAGCTGATACAATAGCTCACAAAATCGTTCATGCTAGATATTATTGTCCCACCCTGTTCAGAGATACTCATGAATATGTAAGGAAATTCTAAATTTGTCAAACCAGTAGTGGAAGACAGAAGAAGTCAGCTTTCCCTTTGCAACCAGTCAACATTGAACAACCTTTTGAACAATGGAGATTGGACATCATTGGAGAAATCACTCCACATTCATCCAAATAACATAGGTATCTCCTTACATCTATCGATTACTTTACTAAGTGGGTTGAAGCAATTTGCTTTGAAGACAACAAATTCTGAGGAAATTATTGAATTCATAGATCACTTCATTATTACGAGGTTTGGTGTCCCAAATGCTATTATTTTTGATAATGCATCTTACTTCTCTGGAAATTCTATATTTGAGTTTTCTATCAAAAGGGGATTTAAATTGAAGTATTCTGCGAACTACTACCCTCACGATAATGGTTTAGCATAATCCACCAATAAAAATCTTAACAAAATTATTAAGAGAACTATTGAGAAGAATCATAAAAACCGGCATAAATCTTTAATACTTGCACTATGGGCTGACCGAATAAAACAGAAAGCCTCCATAGGCACTTCCCCATTTAATCTAGTGTATGGAAATGAAGTTGTCATGCCAACAAATTTAGAACTTCCATCACTAGCTTTAGTGCAATTTATTGAAGAAAATCCCTTTTCTTCTATTTAACTTAGACATGATCAAATTCTGAAATTAGAAGAAGAGAGAGAGAAAGCCTGAATTGTATATGCAAAACATTAGCATATTATTAAGTCATCTTTTGATACAACTTCAACTAGCTCAAAACATTTACAACTTGGTGATCTAATTTTGAAGTGGGACAAAGCCCATGAGGATAAAGGAAAACATACTAAGTTTAAGAAAATGTGGCTTGCACCATTCCAGATCAGTGAGAAGATAGGCCCTTCTACATTCATTTTGTAAGATATATCAGGAAAGAGAGATTCTCTTCCTGTTAATGGCCTTATCTTGAAAAAATTCTTCAAATGAGCAGGTAACCCCTTCTCCCTTTGTAAATATTCAATTTTCAGCAGAATTTGTGTGCATAGCTTATATTGTTTGGAATCTTAGGAAAATAAAGTTGTAGAAATCATCTCACTGGTCTTTTCTATGTTGAAAAAGTTACTCAAAAGAAAATAGTTTTGATATTTACTTTTAAGAAATGGAAGCCTTAAAGGAAAAGGAAATTTCTAGGAAATTAGTTATATTTAGATTCTAAATACCCTGATTTTATTTTTGTGAAATCCTCTCAAAACTTCGAACCACTATAAATCATTTTAATGTTTTAAAAAGCCTAAAAACGGTTATCAATATAAAACAGAGACTAATTCAATCTTAGCATCCTCAACTCTCACCCTGTGATCCACATTATCTTAAGGAGAAAAATTTTCATCCCATCCATCATAGTTTATAATTACTCAGAGTGTAATTCTAAAATATATTTGATATAAAAGATAAGAGGTCTTATTATAAGCTTGCTTACCATGATCATAAGGGAATAGTTCAACTGACATTACCAATACTGCATACCAAAACATACCAAAATAGGGTAATGGCTTATAAATATAAGCCAAGGGGTCTCATCACGAGCCAGCTTGTTCAGTTAAATTACAACCAATTAATGGCATTGTCAACAGTTGGCCACCAAACTAGGACAATGGATTTTTATCTTACCAAATAAAGGAAAAAGGAAAAAGTAATACAAAAAATATGGAAAGATATCTTTTGGATTCATTCTTTTTAATTATACTCTGAAATGGATGGAATAATGAATAATAAAATGGTTAAAAGGTAACCCTTTCAAGAATATAGATGTTTGCTGGCAGCAGAGGCTCTACCTATGACAAAGGGGTTATTATAAAAGCTAAGTTGGAAAAGTCTTTTGTTTTATCATTATCAACCAATTAAGGTTTACTTAAAGCTTAGAATGTATTTAATTCTAAAAACAGAGGAAAATAGTAAGAATAGTTATCATTATATTCAGAATTCATGATTACCTAGTTATATTAGATTTTCTTTATGAGGTAAGATTTCCAAATTAAGAAAGTTTAAGTATTTTAATTAATTTCTGAGAGATAATTGTTTCTCTAAGTGAATCGCCAATTGTTGTGCTGTCCAACAACCTCCCATTTCATTAATTTTTTATACAAAATCATAATATGAAATGGGTCCCTTTTAAAATAAACTTAGATGTGTGAATAAATTGGTATTAACCCATCATAAGGAAAAGCCTTTATCAAAAGGATTAATGTAAATGAAGTACTTTAAAATCCTTTTGAATAGAAATAAAGTGTGTCTTTAAAAAAATCATAAGGTTCTTCGTTATTGCGATAAAGTGATCGCAAGATCGCATATCACAATAACAAGGGAAACATATATAAAGACACATTCATTCACTCCAATCCGAAAAGTTAATCGTAATAAGATTTCGGGAAAGGCAGATTACAAAGCACAATGAAATAGCCCCCTTGATGTCTCCAATGTGATAAAGCGTATCACCATCTGCAATTGGCAATAATAGTCAACACATGATTAAAAGGCATACTTGAATCCTTTGATGCGATAAAGCGTATCACAAGCGGCAATTGGTGAAATCACATTGACACGGTAATAAAACCTGAACCCATTCTCTGATTCTAAGGCGCATATCTCGAGAACATACTTAAAACGATTGCATGCATTATGTCACCTTTCGGTGATTGAAAATGTTTAAAACAAATATTAAAGCCTTTCTTTTCACGTTATCGATCGCCGATTTGTGATTTACTTCTGATTATCCATCAAAGAAATCTAAGCCACACTTCAATGAATCATTTGGCATATAAACGACGTGATGGACATTTAAAACCTCATTTACCATGATTGACAAGTTAAACAGCTAATCAATGAAGCAGTTAAGGGAAGATTTTTTTGTAGATTTTAGTCGCGGCAATTTCACTATAATCCATTCACGAGCTGATCGAGGTAATTCTTTCATATTGGTCTATAGAAGAATTTCTCTGTATCACGTTTTTCTCATCACTTGTGAAAAGCTCCGCTCAAAGAAGGAATTTGGAACAAATGGGGAAGAAATCAAAGAAATCTGTAGCCACAACATTTACAACAATAGTGCAGCTAGCCAAAGATCTAGGGCCAAGAAAAAAAGGGTTAATATCTAACACTATGTGCCTCGGCCTTGGAAATACTAGTTGGGAGAGCATTTACAATTTAATTGAAGCAGAGGAGCCTTAGGAAGTATCAGAAGAAGCTACAACTGACTCAACTAACAAATCGGAAGCATCCCTCAAAGATTTAGCTTGTTCATATTTGCACAGAATAGTAACACAAGAAAAGATTCTTCCATACATTGACGTAGCGAGATGGGCGATAGAGAAAATTCTAGTTTTAAACAGAACATTTTGCACAATTGACGTGAGGATTTTTGGCCCTTTCTACCGTGATGATCTAAGGAAAATGTATCACTTGCCTAATCATGAAAAGTGATACAACAAAGCCTTCTTAGAAATATTTGTGAATGAAAATGATATAGAATTGACCACGATTAAGTAGTGGAGACATAATCCCGAGAAGCACAAACACGAATCATCAGGTAAGTACTGAGTGGACTCATTGGCTTCTCCTTACTGTTATGTCAGGGCTATGATGTGTAGAATGTGGGAGATACATGATTCTGCTAAATTCACCATTGAAATGGTCCCTTTAATGTAAGCAACAATTAATAGTTATGTGATGGATTGGGCAAACATGTTGTTCAACAAATTGGCCACAACAATTCTTGAATTCAGATCAAATTTACGCAAAACTACCAAGACCATTCCCCCTTTTCATTATAGTTCTTATATTATGGATACTCTCTATTTTAACTCTAAATATCTAGTACTTGGATGGATATGGACTCCCTAGGATCCCAAGCCAATCCATATTTATCATCAGATGTTATGGAAAGCCCACTACAAAGATCATTTGTACAAAATCTACAATGGTTTTATGTTGCCTATCTACTATCCTATTTTTTATAAACCTACCCCTAGGATTTCTGAGGAAGCAGGGATAGACTTGATTGCAATTGGTAATTGGTTCAAAGAAGACAAGTTTAGTTATATAAGGCTTTTTGGTAGCCTTATAGAACCCCATGTCCTTCCTCTGTATGTGCCGGATAAGTTGTTAGCTCGAGAATTGGCCTGCCAAATAATAACAAAAGGGACATCGAAAACTCTTAGAAACTCTAAGAAACAGGTACGACCTACATTTCCTCTATGATGCGATGTCTACACCCTTCATGATTACAAACATGTAGAAAAGGAGGCAGAAAAAATACAAATGCTCAAGTTTGTAACCATCTCTAACACACAATATGATCCTAGAAAAGTTTCCTATAATGTTCTTCAACAACCCAAGCTTGCAAGGTTTGATCATGAAAAGGGTGAATTTGATGACCTGTTTTCCTCAGCATAATCATTATTTTAGGTAAAAACATTGGCCGGGATTAGGTATAAAGATGAAGGGCTGAAAGTGTTCAATAGGCTCAAAGAATAGAAGTTGCAAACTTTGCCTCTGGACTTATTAGCTACCACCCCAGCAATCCAATCAAGTGAGCCTCAAAAGAAAATTGGTGAGAAATCCACATATGTGGAAAAAGATCCTGAGATTGGAAAAGAGCTAGAATAGGAGAGAGAACAGGAAAAGGGCAGTGAACACATGGATATAGATACTCAGATTGATGCCAGGCTCCTTAAAGAATGGCAACAGTTTGATTCCATTATAAGCAATCCTAAGAATTCACAGGGTTTTAGTACACCTCAAGTGACAATTGGTCACAAGACAAAAACAAGTACGATTCTAACTGAAGGAACCAGTGGCTTACCCGTAAGCAAAGATATAGAGATAATTCCTAAAGATCAATCAGATGAAATTGTTTTGTAGATAAAAGAAATACCACCATTAGATATCTTTTATAGTCCTAAGCATAGGGTTGTAGTAAAAGGACAAAGGAAAAAGAGAAGGATTGATCAGTCTTCCCTTTTACCTGCACAAACAACGATGGCTAATGTGATATGGAAGGAAGAACTCAATCCCTCTGAAGATCTCACAAAACTCTCTCAATATGTCGGGCCTACTCAGAAGCTACTATGGATAAAGCGTCAAAAGTGAGCAATTTTCTAAAAGAAAATGAACAAATAATTGTTTCATTGGAGGCAAAAATATCTTAAAGACAACAAAGAATAGAACAATTGGAACAATAGTTAGCAGCATAGTAGAAAATAAACAACCAATTAAATGAGCAATTGCTCATGGAGAAATAGAGGATATACCAAAGCGCAATGCAAAAACAAAGGGAATTATCTACAACATTGTCCAAGCTTAAGACGATGAATGAACAAATGAGTAAAACAAAAGATGAGAAAATTGCTCAATCATCATAATAGATAGAGAAGTTCAAGAGCTTTCCTCAACCAATAGAGTTCAGTTCTGAGGCTCTCTAGATCAGTAAAGCATTGATTAAGCAGCTAAATTTACTATGTCACAATATTTCCTTTGCTGAGCCCCTGTGTGAAATTGCTTCATCAATGATTGATAAATAAGTCGACGCTAGGCAGAATTTGGAACAGGCTGACGGAACTTTAACCAATTTTGTTGTTTGGCAAGAAACAAGTGAAGGGCAAGCTACAAATCTGCTAAAATTCTAGAATCACACAAGGAGATTCTTTTCCTAGAATAGCGATCGCAATTGATGAAAATAGAAAGGGAAACTTCAAGATGCATATTAGAAACTAGTAATTTGATTGAGTTAATCAATGATACTCTTTATCTATCAAATTTGATTACATAGTGCACTGCAGCTAAATTGCCGTTAGCCAAATCATTGGAACAGACACGCAATCAAGAATTGGAAAAGAAGGAGTGATTAATCGGAGGCATCCAAAGTTTCACCTGGGACACCTTTTGGTTGTTCCTAGATAAACCATACAGTCAAAGGGTAGCATTCAAATGTTTAACTGATGTGATTGGTTACATGATTCCTGAAATTCATGATGCTGCGTATTTAGCCCAACTACATTCTTGTGTGAGTCACCCTCCAGAATTGCAACCAATGCTTGCTATATGCCAGCTCAAGCCAAAGGATGATCAGCCGAAATAGTGTATCACGCTATCGACTGCATATAGATCTATTTCAAAGAGATCTTCATGATTTGGTTATACCACCTAATAGCATTTTTATTTCATAATTAGTTAGTTTAGATAGTATTTATAGACCCTTTCATGTCTTTAGAAAGGGTCCTAAATTTTTGTATAAACTTGAATTGGAAAGTCACACTATTCTACTTCTCATATATTTTTTTATGAAGACTCGACCTATATTCTGAATTTTAATGAAGAATGCTTTGATGAGATATGCACTATTTCTTTTTCTAAAAATGTTCTAAGTTAGAAGAAGGAATTTGAATGCAATTGATATTGGGATGGATCCGAATTACATATGGTACTATTATCTATGTCTTTGCTCCATTATTTTATATGAATCATCATTTATTTAATCTTGAGATCGTTGGATATATGTATGTGTTTTTACAACAGTCCTTATGTTTATCACTATTGAATGTTTAAGGAGTGTTATTCTTTCAATCATATTTATGTCAATGATATATGAATAATAGTGTAATATTGCTTTAAATGTTTACTTTGTTCAACTATTTAAACAAGATAATTATCATGTGAATGAATATCCTTGTTTATCAATGGAGTCATCTATATACCTATATGTAAATAAAGATCATCAAAAGTTACACTAAATTGGAAATTTCCCGGTATAAAGTTGTTTATTATTTTTGCAATACAGAATAAATCATCCATCCATTATCATTAGATAATAGAAAATAAACCACTTATCCATCCTATTTACCAACCATTGGGAAACGCATCCCATTATATCCAATCAGAGCCACCACACCAAACGGAAGAGGAGTTGCCTCTAAGGTCCGGACCAGGTGGTTTTTCCTGATGTTGATGTAGCGACTTCCGAGGCATCAACATGTACATTTGGTAATTTCAAAGCTTGAAATCCAACCAAAAACTCAATGATAATCATCGTGTGCACGTATTCAAATTCGTAATGTAAAACTGCCAGACATAGTTCAGACAGATTACCTCCAAGATGGGTATCACCATTTGTAGCCAAAACCTCAAAAAATCCATTGTCAATAGTCAAAATGCTGCCATCAAATGTGCCACTACCAAGATAAAAAAAAAATATTCTTTTCTCTCCAACCTTCTTGTCCAAGCCATAATCTATTGCTGCAGCTCTGGGTTCATTGATAATACGAGCCACATTCAATCGAACAATAACACTAGCATCCTTTTTTACTTGGTGTTGTGCATCAATAAAATAAGTTGTGCAAGTTATTAGTCACAATGCAGTCAAAAATTGGCTATCCAAAACCTCATAAAAAAAAGTTGAAAAGAAAGCATACCAGGGACAATCACCACAACATCCTTTATAGTCTTGCCAAGGAATGCTTCTGCAGTCTCCTTCATCTTAGTCAAAATTATAGCACTGGTTTCCTCAGGGCTAAATACCTTTGTCTCTCCATCTTGTACCTAAACTTGAATATAAGGTTTCCCATCTTTGTTTACAATATTGTATGGTACCAGTTTCATATCCTTCTGAACTTCTTTGTCTTCAAACCTATATAAAACAAATGTTTCGTTTAATTTTGCTCATCAAGTAAAAGTTTTAAATCATTTTCTTGAAGTTTGGACAAGGCAGAAATCAAATCTTGATCTAATCCCAACCATAATGTTGCTCGACCCCTGACTTAACATGCCAATTTCATGACTCGCACCCTTGTGGGTTCAATATCAAGGTGAGAATTGGACTTGCAACAAATATAATTGTCTAATGAATGGGAAAATCAAAGATCAGAGTACATACTTTCTCCCAATGAGTCTCTTGACATCAAATATGGTTTAGCGTTGACTATGACCTAATTTTTGGCAGACTCTCCTATCAACCTCTCATTTTCCGTGAATTCCACCCATGATGGGGTAATACAGTTACCTTGGTCATTAGCAATAATCTCCACATGACCATTCTTGTAAACCACAACATAGGAGTAAGTAGTTCCCAGGTCTATACTAATCACTATTCCCAATTTTGTAGCTTCTTCCTTCACAATTGAAGATGCAAGAAGGCATCCTGAGAAAAAATAAATTCCCCGTGAAGAGTATCAGAAAATGCCTATATGTTACGAGGGAAAGGATGCCTATATGGTCAAGTTTCTAGCATTTATATTTTAATCGATTGCATGTTTGTCGTGGTCAAATTTCTGGCATATATATAATTAGTATATATTTGTTAAACTGAATAAATTATAAAACTTGGTGTAAGTAGACAGCACAACATGAATAACTAGGAAACATTTCAAAATCCCAGCAATCACTTTTTTAGTAGGCCATCTAGATCAAGACAATGTTGTCATATTCGACTCGATCTTATTTATACTTGGAAAAAATAAAAAGGGCTTCCTGTAATAGAAGCAAAGAGATGACTCCTTCCAATTTTAATGCATTCAGACGATGTCGAAAAAATGTCCATGCTATAAAACTACAACATTGCAGAAAAAACATCTACCAAAAACTTAAAGTGCAGCTCAATATTCCATCAAAAGAAGCAAGAAAAATTAACAGTCAACCATGAGATCTACAAGGCATAGCTAGTATTCATACATGCTTACAAAAAAGCCTTTTCTAAAAACTAACTTAAAACCTAGAAGACAATATAAGGATCTGAAGGGTAATATTTATACACAATGAAAGGAAGCTCAATGTGTTTGAAAACCTTTGAAAAAATTATGAATAGATCAGAAAAGATCAAACAAAGCACATTTGTCTGCATGCCTTAATCTACCAAACCCTTACCCCAACATCTCAAAAATCACTACCAGAAAGTGTAAATTTAATGAAACCTCTTTTTTAGAGTATACTAGAATGCCTTCCAAAACTCAAAATGCAGCAATAAACCGGGGAAATGACTTTGATCACTCAAAGCAAAGAAGTAGAATTTAAACCAAAATGAGGGGAAAGAATGGCCTACCTGCAACGATAAAAAGTAGTAGAGTGTTTTTACATAACAAGGCGAGGTTCAATGCACAACAGAACTCGGAGGTCAAAAGAAGGCAACTCAATCGATATTTGGAAAAAGCAGTCGAAGTGCAGTGCATGCCTGCCATATGACACTTCAAATTACCAATTGAAAGTGTCTCACTTGATCGAATGGAGCACGGTAAAAATGTTGACGATTGTTGATGCATAGGAAGGCCTATCGGCCTAAAATTTCTTTACCTGTAAAGTGATTTATAATCGATGTAATTTTACATTTTATATTAAATTCAAAAGAGATACTTTGTGCAGGCTAGAATATTGAAATGTTGAATGATTTACATAAATAAATTTCTTATCTGTATTGAAGGATTGATTTTTTTTAATACTAAAAATTTTTGTCTTCATGAACATTGCAGGCTCATCTATGTAGGAAAACAAATCAATGATGAAAAGATACCTAGTGAGTACAACATTGGGGGTGGTTCTATTCTTCATTTGGTGCTGGCTCTAGCTGGGGGTTTTTAGTGAGATGTATAAGAAATATTTTTTGCCACTGAATATTCAATTCTAAATAAGTTTTAACTAAGTGATGAAGATTATGGATGCATTGAGTTACCTAGAATTGTCCATTTTCCTAAGGTCTCTAATGTCTTATTCTCCTTAAAATTAACCAATTGGTATAGGTGGGGGTTGTTAGTGAGATGGATAATAAATATTTTTTGCCACTAAATATTCAATTATAAATCAGTTTTAACTAAGTGATAAAGATTATGGATGCATTGAGTTACCTGGAATTGTCCATTTTCCCAAGGTTTCTAATGTCTTATTCTCCTTACAATTAACCAATTTAAAATTTGTGGACTTGTTTTTATTTACATTTTGTGTTTAGTTTCTTTTTTATGCATATCATTCCTAAACACTTCCGAAGATATAGTTGATATTAATTCCTAAACACTTCTAAAGATATAGCTGATATTAAGTAATTATTGGTTGGAATTATGATTCTAGGTTGGAATACTTGTGTGGTGAGAGGATTATGTGATATCTCACTTTATTTTAAAGGAGGTTATATGCCCAGAAAGTACAAGGTTACAATGGAATATGTGATATGATATTTAGTTTTCACTGTTTTTTTTGGTTTTTTTCTTTTGTGGTCAGAGGATTATGTTATATCTCATTTTTTAAATGGAGATTAAGTGTTGGGAAAATACAAACATGGAATGGAATATGTGATATGCAAGATATGTTTCTTTTGTGGTGAGAGGATTATGTTGTACCTCATTTTTTTAATGGAGATTAAATGTTGGGAAAATACAAACATAGAATGGAATATGTGATATGCAATATATGTTGCTTTTGTGGTGAGAGGATTAAGTTATATCTCATTTTTTTAATGGAGATTAAATGCTAGGAAAATACAAACATAGAATGGAATATGTGATATGCAAGATATGTTGCTTTTGTGGTGAGAGTATTATGGTATATCTCATTATTTTTAATGGATATTAAATTGCGGGAAAATACAAACATAGAATGGAATATGTGATATGCAAGATGTGAGATTAAGAATCATGTAGTGTGATTTCTTTGGAATATATGAATTGTGGATGGGTGAAAGATGGGTGTGTAGGATCTTTATTAAAAGTTATAAAAAAGGATAGACATGGGATAATCTAGCCCAACCAACATCTATGGCACCATCACACTTCCTTGTCACTCTCTATAATGCTAGTGTGATATTTTTGTTGATAAGTAACCTTTCCTCAGATTTACTGCGGGATTGAGATATCTACCGTAACCGTTCCTCAACTTGCTGGCAGGATTGGGATCTCGGCCATATTTTAGTAGTGGTGTTGTATTCTGGTGTTGAAATATGTTTTTGGTTATCAGATGTACTCATATAGATATTGTTAGTTTCCAGTTTATTTTTGTTTGTGTAGGATTTCCATTCTCATGTATGTTGTGCTAAGGGTCTGCAGGCTGGTAAGATAAGTTCATATATTAAAAATTACATTAGTTACCCATCTAAAAATGGTGAACATTTTGGTACCCATTACTTAATGATCATGTTTTTAGTTATCAGTTGTAGACATGTTTCTATATTGTTTCCATTTTTTTTATTATTCTAGTGTTTAAGTGTAAGTAACATGATGGAAAGATCAACTCATAGATTAAAAATCCACCACATGATCTAATCATGTTGCTCATTAATTTGTTATATCGAGATGACCATATGTTGTTGCAAGAAAAAAACTAATGGTAGATACATCATAAATAGCCCCACTTTGTTGTACAATATCTACAATCCATGACACAGCATCACAACCACTCTAATTAGTTGTATAGTGTTGGGTCCCCATAATACTAGTGATTACCCCATTACTATTGTAGTTGTACCACTTATTAATATCATTGTGCCCCTATTGTGCCCATATTGTTACTATTGTGCCCCATAGAAGCCCACTATTGTTATTATTGTGCCCTTACATTATTATTGTTATGTAGGCTCATTATGTTATGACCCCTTAGACTCCTATATATAGAAA
Organism: Pinus taeda; assembly: GCA_000404065.3. NCBI lineage: Eukaryota > Viridiplantae > Streptophyta > Pinopsida > Pinales > Pinaceae > Pinus > Pinus taeda. The sequence continues at coordinate 19,675 of APFE030152533.1, forward strand.
GAAGGTCTTTTCATTTGTAGCATCTAAGAATTTTTCATTTATGTATTGTAAAAGAGGTTGCCCCCTAAAAGAGGCTAAATTCCAAGGCGTTGATCTATCTTTTCTATATTTTCTTGAGCTGGTTTCATAACATTTGGTATCAGAGCTTTGGATTCTAGGGTTTCGCTGCTCCAAACAGGTCATCGTGGCATTTTCACTCTAACATTTTTTTGACGACGTTTCAGAACTTGAAAAAAAAACCCATTTTAGAAGACATCGCGTTAAATCTCGGGCCAGAATTTCAGAGCATTTTTCACTATAATTACGGAGATATGATCTAAGGAAGTTCGTCTTTTGGCAAACTCCTGAATTACATTCCAAACAGGTGACCTGGGAAAAATCGTCATAACTGTTTCTGTGAGCATTGGATTTCAATTTCATAAAAAGGTGCAGACAGCAAATGGAATATAGTTTCTTCTATATATTTTTTAGAGCCAGAGGTCAAAACAGTGACTCGAGGAATGTCGTAAAAGTTTTCTCTACTAAATTAGTCTATAATCAGGTCACTGTGGGAGATTTGGCATAGCTCTTTATTGGAGAATCCAATTGGGGTTAGACTAGTGGCATTGGAAAGAGGACACAGAGGACTACCGTAAGGCACCACTTCAGAACTGGATGATCTGAAATTACAGAGATATATCAGAGGAAATATCGAGCTCCTACAAAGTGAAAAAAGGTGTGTATACTTCTTTAAATGTTTGCTTAAGCTTGGTTTGAAAATTTATTTTAAAGGAATTCAAAGGGTATAGTGAAGAATTATTATAATTAATTGATGCCCCGAAGAAAGAAAATGGAAACACCTAGTAGGTGACATGAAAGACCTAGCATGACTCGTGAAGAAGAGGAAGAAATGCAACATGATATATCAAAATTACAAGACCAAGTGCAACAAGTGTCACTTGCACAAAAAGGAGCAGAATCTAAGATGGATTGTTTAAAGAAAGGTGTAGAAGCTAAGATGAATGACGTGGAAGCTAGGATGAATGACGTGGAAGCTAAGATGGATGATTTGAAGATAGATTTGAAAACAAACATGGAAGAATTGAAGATAAATATGAATAAGTTGCTACAAGAAAGGGTCACTGAAGGTGAAAGGGTAGTAAAGGAAACTCATGATGAGAACAAAAGAAATGTTAATCATGATTCCATAGACTCTAATGTTGGATCAAAGACCCACCATATTCCAAAAATCGATATGAGGAAGTTTGATGGCAAGGATCATGCAACATGGATATTACTGATGGAGTAATTTTTCGATCTCAATAATGTGCAAAACACACAAAAGGTACGTATGGCAACTTTATATTTGGAACCAAATCAGTTTGTATGGTATCAATGGCATTGCTCTCGTAAAAAATTTATCACTTGGGAAATTTTTACGAAAGAATTGGTAGCACATTATGAGGATACGAAAAGAAACACTTTTTTTAGCCAATTGATAAGTCTTAAACAAAAGGGTTCAATAATGGAGCACATTGAGGAGTTAAAAAAATTGAACATAAGGGTAAAAGATATTCCAGAGGAGCATAGGATTGATGTGTTCATA